>JBAWJU010000067.1:0-211449 GCA_037356035.1 Xylaria sp. Z50
TATATTTATATTTATATTTATATTTATATTTATATTTATATTTATATTTATATTTATATTTATATTTATATTTATATTTATATTTATATTTATATTTATTTTTACTTACTTTTTTATTTTATTTATTTTTATTTACTTATAATATTATACCTTTTATAATATAAACAATAAAAATATTATATATTTATTTAGTATATTAAAAGCTATATATATATACTAATTTTATTAAGTTTTAAAAAGTTGCTAATTTATACTTTATATTTATATTTTTAAGTTAAGTTTTTTTAGCTATACCTATATAAATTATAATACTAGCTTTATATAATAAATAAACTTTATTATTTTATTTATTAATTTATCTATTATTTAACCTAATACTATTTAATATATTAACTATAAACATTATTATATAATATTAATAAATACTTTTTTAAAGTATAATATATTACTATTTATAAATAAATAGTATTTTTTTATATATATTTGCTAATATTAAAAAATTAACTAAATAATAAAATAACTTAAAATATTATAGTTTTTTTTTTATAGTTTTTAAAGTTATATAAGTTATATAGCTTTTATAACCTTATTAAAAATCTTATTTTTTAACTACCTTTTAGCAAAAATTATTTTTTAATATATTTACTAATATAATTATAGTTAGGCTAATTTAGCTATATTTAATTATTTTTTTTATTATTATTAAGTATAACTTTTAAAGCTTAGCTGTTTAATAAACTTTTATTGCTTTTTTTTTATTGCTTTAATTATAATACTTATAAAATAAATAATTTTAAAAATTTACAACTTTATAAAACAATTTAATTTATATATAAAAACTATAAATAAGGTTAAGCTTTGCTATTACTACTTTTATAGCTTTTATGTTTATATTAGCTAAATTAAACTATATATTTTACTAGCTTATATTAAAAACAAACTTTAGTAATAATTAAACTTTAAAAGTTAAATAAGTATATTTATACCTATATAGTTTAAAAAGGTTATATTAAACTTTGCTATATACTTAGTAAAATATATTATATTAATGACTAAAGTTATCAAAGGTATAGAATTTATAAGTGTAAAACACGTGATATATTAAAAAGAAAAAGGTGTAGGAACAACAATATTGGCAAAGCTAATATTGTTATAGGTGCCTTACTTTATCTGCGGCTAACTACAGCCGTATAATTTCTGCTAGGTGTTACCTTTAGTAGCTCCTTTTCCTAAGCCTACTCTTTAAAGGCTCCCCTTTGCCGAGCCTAACAATTAAATTAAGTATATTTTATATATTGTTAAAATAATATATTATTATATTTAATTAGCTATAAGTATAAACAAAATTATTATATTTTATACTTATATTAAATAACGCATAACACAAGCGGATTGACACCACAAGCGGATTGACACTTGGCTTGGCGGTACCCTCCAGGGTAATTTCTATAGGAAATACTTCCCCCACTTTAAATAACTCCGCGAATATTAGTGCTACAGACTAATAAATAGTACCTTTGAAATCGTAATAAAACAAAGAATTCAAAGGTATTTTTTATATTTTTATAGCATTTCTTTCTGTAAAGATATTGCCAAATATAGTAAATACGCTAAAATTTCTTGGCATTTTTAGCGTATTCGGTAATATCTCGGCAAAAAAAAGTGCTATAAGATTATAAAAAATACTTTTGAATTCCTTATTTTATTACGATTCCAAAGGTACCATTTATTAGTCTATAGCACTAATATTCGCGGAGTTATTTAAATATCACGTGATATGCACGGACTTTTTTTGTATGGCTTGTAGAAGTGTCAATCCGCTTGTAATGTCAATCCGCTTGTGGTATGCGTTATAGTAAATTATATTTTTAATATTTTTTTAATACTTTGCTTTTTTATTAGTATAAAAAATAGGCATTTTTTTAATATTTATATTTATTTTAGTTATATTAACTTAGCTTAAAAATAAAATAAGCTAAATTTATATAAAATAGTTTATAATATAAATATAATTTATTTATATATTTAAATAGTTTATATTTTATAAAGTTATTAAGCTTAATTTTTTTATATAGCTATTTATTAAACTATTTAATTATTTTTAATAATAGTATAATATAGTTAAAATATTAATATTTTTATATTTTTTATTAGCTTATTTATAAAGCTAAGCAAAAATAATAAAGTATTAAACAGCTTAAAGTTTTAACTAAAAAGTAATTTTTAAATATTAATATTTTAATAATTTTTTTAAGCTTAATATTATTTAATTTTATAGCTATAATATATACGTTTTTAAATATTTTATATTTATTTTTTAAAAGTTTATTAGTTTTTTTATATATTAATTAAAAATATTTTTTACTTTTTAAAATAGCTATTATAAAACTTGCTATTATTATAAATATATTTTTAATAGCTTAATATTATATATTAATATAATTTTTTTAAATATTTTTTATTTTAATATATTTTTTTTATTTATTTTATTATTATATTACTGCTTTAAATTAAGCTTTATTTTTTTTTAAATTAAAGCTATTAATAATAGCTTATATAATATTAATATATAAAAATACTTTTTATATAATATACTTAAAAACTTTAATATATTAAGTAAACTTATTTAAAAACTTATATAAAAATTTATTTAAAAGTTAAATATTTTATATTATATTTTAATAAATATAAAAAGTTTTTTAATATATTAAGTTTAAATATATTATATAAAATTTTTTTATTTATTAAAAAACTTGCTATATATAAAATTGCTTTTTTTAAGCTTTAAGCACTAATATTTTTATTATAGTTTTTAATAAATAGTTATATTAAGCATTTTTAAAAAAATAAAAACTATTTTTTAAAAATATTTTTTAAAAGTATTTATTTAATATAAACAGCTAACTATTACTAAAATATTTTTTATAGTTAATATTTTATATTATTTTAAAGCTAAAGTTTTATATGTTTTTTTAGCTTTAAAAAAAGGCTAGGATAATAGGTATATTTTATCTTATTATTATATATATAAACTTAACATTTGAAGCTGTTATTGTATATATAACGCCTTCTGCCTGCACTTTTGCACTCCCAAGACCCTGTCTCATGAGTGTAGAATTTACCTAAAACGGCAATTTCTGACTCTTTTCTTCTAGGTGACACTCATGATGCTATCTTCCAGTCGGAATGATATTTGGAACTCTGCATGAATATGCGATGAATACTGTTATTGTGATGGGAGCCTGGGATTCTGCCAGTATCTCTACACCGAAACCTCAAGATTTCCGGAAAGTGGTCACACGGCAGTGCGTCTATTTGCAATTGATCGCCTCCGAACCCGTCAGGTATACCGCGAGAAGAGAAAAGCAACTTGGGCTGCTCAAAACGTAATCTACTTCCTAGGTTGGTGCACCATTACCCCCCTCCGGTGTTTGGTGGTGAATTGACCGCGTAAAGTGTCTTCGTTTGATAGGACCAAATATCCTGGACCATCTAATACGTTTCATCAGAATTTTTTTATTAACGGCTAGCTCCTATTACTCTACCGCATTCTATACGTAAAGGCTAGAGTTTCATACGTAATGACGATCTTATATTTATGAGTAGAACGAGGTAATCCATGAAAAGTTACTTCGACTTGGTAGATAGATTACTGATAAATCCGGCCGGTAGGGTATGAGATGCGAATAAGTACCTGGGGTATGCAGCTTTTGGGATGGTGATACTATTAGAGCGGTGACGAATAAGACCTACATGTAACGATATGCTCTCGGTATAGATGATCTCCTGCAGCTAGGGCCCTTGATTATTTTCAGTGTTAATTACCGAGAAGTACCGTCCTGTCGAATAAGGAAATGCGAGGGGGAGGGGGGAAGAAAGAAAAGCCATACCCTGTCTCTAGAGCACCATATAAGCTTTTCTACACTGAAGTTTTCTATTACCCGCTATTGGCTCTAGGGCGTATGGGAGGTGCGCTTAAAAAAAGGCTCGCCATTTCCACGGCTGTTTTTTCCATTAGCAGTCAGCCAGACTTAGCTGTTCCGGGTGCTGGATGCTTGCGTGGGGTGGATGACCGGCTGCGGACCTATATTGGTGATACCGAAGGGGAATTACAATGTACCTATACAAGGAGGGCTTGTATTAACTACTGGCATACATCCTCGATAACCGTAAGCTAGTGAGACCTCAAGGCAAACTTACAAAACGGCGAAACCTAATTCTCATCTAGGGCATTACTAGAATTCTCGAGGCAATGAGATGAGGCCTACTGGTTTGTAAGCGAACCGTTGGTGCCTTATCGAATCCTGAGATGCGTCGAATGTTTCGAAGTTACATAGTACCCCCTCACATGGATATATTCTTGAAAGAATTGGCAGGGAATTGCGATGACGGGGAGTGTCATCGCCACTAGTCGCCTTGACAAGTTTGTCGTACGACACAACGAACACCGATGATAATGGAGTCTTAATAAATATATACGTATACTATCGGCTGTGATTAGGGAGATATAACCTAGATAAGCCAAAGTGGCGATATAACTCGGGAAAAGGTTCTAGCGCGCTATCTCATTGGGCCGAAGTAGTAGATCATACGGATCTGACAGAAACTACTAGTAGCACCAATGTGCGTGTCCGTTGTAGACAAACCCAGATAGGTCTCTCACCTACAATACCACTCTATTGGTGCCTGGAGTTGAGGGTAGTACTGTATGCCGAAAAGGCATATCCGTTGATAGTGCCATAATATCCCCTTCAGAATCCGTCCGGTAGCCAATCGAAGCATAATACCCAAGGCAAATGACCTAAATCATCTGCCAATATGTACAATTAATACAATGCGCCCATGTAGCCATTACATGTAAGGATCGCGACCCTAGCAAGGACTTGGATGGCCTTGTGAGGCTGACGATTTCCAAGCCATAGTGAAAAGCCGAACTGAGTTAATTGCTGTTATTTCCTATCGGTAAGTTTCTGCCAAGGCGTCAGGATGATTACTCCTCACGGGTAATTGAATAATCGCCGGCTAACGGCGGCGAGCTAGTGCTGCTGCGAGCAAGCCACACAACATGGGTTTCGAATCTCATGTCCCTCGGCGGTCCGCGCAGGAGATCATATGTACCAAGACCAGGTCAGTGTACTCTCGTCCAATCACAACTTGTAGTTAGCTGGTTAGCCACCAGTGGCGCAAAGCAAGAATTCGCGGAGCATTCTTTCCAGACGAAGCAATCCGTGCCTCCTGAGTGGTAAAAATCACCTGATATGAGGTCAGCTTATTATCAAGGGATTTGAACCTCGAAGTCACCTGCCCAGACACTTCTGCGAGTGCACAAATTTGTAGGACGTGGGCGTAAGCCATGGCTCGAGGAGCGTTGCCATTTTCTAAATGTCGTGAGTTGTCGGCATCATCAATCCGAGACGGAGCCGGAGCTCGGAATGAGGCGTGATTTCAGAGGAGCGCGTGAACATTCACATTGGTCAGCTGACGCTATGCAAACGTGACGATGACGTGAAGAACCCCCACAAACCTACCGCAGAGAATACACTACTAATAAATGTCTTTAGTTAAGATAGACATTGATTTAGGTGCTACACAAGAACCACTACACAAACAATTACCACTGTAATCCTCCCGCTTTACCACCAGCTCTTCGAGCCTCATACACGGTAACTGAGTTTAATTGTATAGGACGCAAGTACCTGAAAGCCGATCTACCTAGGTAGGTATCTAGTCTATATGCCTGATGAATAGAATAGGCACCTGCTCGTAGGGTACTCTAGCGGTGATCATTATCAGATGTGCCGTAAAGCGATTGTTGGGTATACGGTCAATCGTAGATAGCTATTAGGCAAGAGAAGACCCCCACTTCCCCATCTACGACAACTATATAGCATATTGAAACCAGCACACTAGTGTAGGCATACTACTATGTAATGTAAGGGGCTTGCTAAAATGAAACATAATATCATAGCGAGCTTATGCAGCGCGCAAAAAGAACCTCGTTTTCAATGTGCTTACCTACTTGTAGACATACCTTTGGTGTACAATATTCTTACAGTATATTCGTGTAGCCTACGCACTGTTGGTGCACAGTGTGCGGAGTTGCGAATTGAAGCCCACGACCTTGTATACTGTGTGAACATATTGCCCACGAAAATGGAGCAAGAAAGCGTCCCGGGGAGCTGGCGATGATCTCTCCTCGTTCTAGCGTAAGGTCCACTGAGGCCGACGGCTTAGCCCCGCTAAGAAATGCGACGATCGAGAGATGTTGTGCAACTAATATCGATCCGACACTAGAAACTCCGATGCTCATGACGATTCAAACCTGCGGCCCTCCAAATTCTGATGCCCGTCGCAAGTTGCTCCCTGCGGCGGCCTAATCACAAGTCCGTCAAAACATTCCAACTAATATCCCGCAATTAAAGGGAAATTTTACACCTAGTCCAATTCGCGCATCCAGGGTTCATGAAGAAACATCAAGTCTTTAAGCAATGTTCAAAGGGTTCCACTGGGACGGAATACTATCGTGAGAAGACGAGCAACTTTCCACCTAAGCCCACGACAGACTCTCGTGTAAACGGAAATACGCTGAAAAAGGAGGCTCAGAGATTGGCGCCTCATTGGGCGCGACACAGTAGATTGTATCACACACAGCCATAAGATGTTGGTCCTGTTGGTGGGGAGTGATACATGGGATTCACAAAAACCCATCAGGTGGTACATCGGTTTTCTCTTTGGATGATGACCTACGGTAGTATGCGGTGCGCGCTCCATTAGAGAAGCCATGTCTTAATGGCACTACGGCTCTTCCTCTGGAGTCAATAATTCCCCATTTATGTTACATCTCAGCTCTAGAGACCTGTAAACCAAAAAAAAAAAAAATAGCTATAGCCTGCCTAGTACTTTACATCCTAGCCGAAGTATATAACCCAAATGCACGGGAGAGCGATAACTCTCCTGCAGATAAAGTCATTTTAAAATTCTAGTTCACGGTTAAAGAAGTGCACTTGGCCGGCCGTGAGAAATTAGAGTAGTTTATTTTCGATCTTGGTATTTATTTGGCTCACTACCCTTTGAGCTTAGGAAGCCCCCTCCCTGCTTATTGACTGAGGCTATTCGTTTTTATGCTGTTTGCCTCCTGCCTGCCTTGACATGACCTCAACTTTGTGCTATACTTTGACTAGGCAAGTAAACTTGAAAACCAAGATCGAAACACTTCCGCACTGATTCGCTTTTCCGTAACCTCTGTCTTGCAAAGTGACTATGGTGACCGAAGAATGTCCCCCGCCTATTCGTGTACATGGGGGTATCATAAAGTAAAAACGCTGCACAGCCCAGAACGCCGCCAAGAAAAGACGTAATCATGAAGCCCCCCCCTAAATGGGACCCCGAGTGTCACTTAGCAACTAATCGCTTTAGCTGTCGCATGGACATCCGGTGTAAACGGGGAGCGATCCTGCATGTGCTGAAGGTGGTGATATTCATGCCTGTCGGGGATAGTTTCACTCGAAACTGCGTCGGGTGAGACTAGGGAATTTCCTGCAGCGGTTTTCACGCTTGATACTGCAGACCCTTGGGACTTTGTCAGTGATATACTGGTAGTCGTGTAGGTGCCATGGAAGAGACTCGAGTTTTGGCGTGGAACATGGCGTGCAGTTTGATGGCTTACAAAGCCCCGTATCAAATAGTCATCCGTGCCATCGTATCGACCATTTATTAAGGTGCCGTCCTTCTGTTGGGGACTAGATTGCCTAGAGCCATTGAACTACAACGACCGAGCGGTTAGTAATACTGAAACGAAATCAATCCATCATATCGAAGCCGGGTGTCTTGGAATCCGAGTGACCTGATAGGCGTTTATGATGTACGTACAAAGCAATACTTGTTGAGAATTTCCTCATAAGAGGCTGAGGTAATGGCTGACGAGGGAGAGGCCGCTCCAGGGCTCTGGGTGAGGGCACCTGTGTATATCAGTCCAGCTGGTGGCTGAACTGTGAGCGAATTATCCTTGCTCTGCAATCCAGGCGCATCTGCGGGTGTAGGTGTGTTAGAAGTGCTTCTCTGATGTGCCTTCATGTAGAGACCATCATTTTGCCGTGGACTCGAGTTTGGACTTTTCTGGGCTTGTTTGGCTGCGCTAAGCGAAGCACCAAAATCATATCGATTAGCAAATGCGGCACCACTCGGAGTCGACAGGCGGCCTGTCAAATTGTCACTGGGAAGGCTCGTCGTTGACTTGGAACTCTTGAGACGCAAACTAGGTGGTTCTGATTCATTAAGAAATTCGCGAATAGGCTGATCCATGTTGGCCAAATTCGAACTGGAGCCGAACTCGTCCGAAGCACCAACGGGCATGGACCTAGGCCTTGGTATTGTCGAAGGATTTGTGCGACGATTACTTCTCGGTAAAGCTTGTCGTGAAAACGCTCCTCGGACACCATTTTTACCATTTTGAGGGAGGAACTTTTTACGGAAGTCAACTTGGAAATTGGCGTTATCGTTGTTATCCCAGTACTCGAGTCCATTGACATTATACCGGATGCAGAAGAAAAGTGTTTTAGCCTCAAGATCAGCTATATCAGACAGACTGATGCAGAACTGAAACCTGTCACTGCCTATTTCAGTTTCTCTCGGTTTGATTTCATGATGATACTCCGCGCCAATTTCTGATGTCGTCTTCCAGTAGTCAAGGGTAAATCTGCAAACGACAGATTTCTGGAATGCGAGATTGGTTACCGAAACGGAGCCAATCAAGGACTTTTGATCAGGCGACATCCACACTCTTTCCAATTTGACAGGTAGACCTTTTCGAATAAGCGTTTCAGTAGGGGGATTGTTCATCACAATCTCCCATTCATACGGAGGCGAGCGCACTCCTCGCTTATCACCCGGCTTGAATGGGTACTCCGTATCACTGTCGTAACTATCAACGGGCGACGAGCCTGTGCTGACAGCGAGTGGTCTGTCAACTTGCAGGAAATGGCGAACATGTTCTAGGTGGGAATCAAAATGAACAGCTTTTGAAAATGTAGGGGTTCCCGGCATACTTGAGGGCCGCCGTAAAGATGCAGGTCGTAACGCGGGTCGTACTAATTCCCCAGACTTTTTCCGCACCATCGGAGGCTTTTTAGCCGACTCATCCTGCTCAGAGCTCTCCTCCGACGTACTTATCGACATCTCAGCCGGTTTAGAGAGATAAATGTGACTATCGGTGTTAGACCTTGAATGAGATATCGCACGCCCCGGTTTGAGCCCAGTTGTGCGGGTAGCGGGGTTCAGCGGCATTTCGACAAGTTGGTCAACCTGGGATGGAGCTAACAGCATTCCGCTAGACGAACCAAGATTTGGCGAACCGACTCGACACTGTGGTATCGCGCTGATTGCTTCCTTGAGTTCTTTTATATTCTCAATCTCTCTCGCCCTCTCCTCTGGATCTGTTGCCTCATCCTCACTGGATGATTCTGGGGGGGAGATAATCGCCCCTGGAGGCATTGCCTTGGCATCAGCAACAGGAGGCGGTGATTGGCGTACAGTAGATGAATGAGTGGCTGCCATATCTTTCAGGTTATCCGAAGTGCCAGGAGGCGTCATATCCGGAGTCGATCCATGGTTAGAAGCTGGTGCCGAAGCTATGGCGGTGGCAGAGAGAGAGCGGCGATGTCTGGTGAGATACGAGGATGATCGTGGTAAAGTCGGTCTCGGTTGAGCTGTCGTGCTGGAATTAAATGAAGATCGCCGGCTGATGTCTGGTGAGTTTGGAGCTGAGGAAGGGGGCGAACAATGAGAGGGAGGCGTGTAAGGCATTCCCAATGACCTGGGTTGCCGGATGACACAAGGTGATGGGAGGAGAGTCGTAAAGTGGAAATCGGCTATGATAACGCTGTTAGGATTAGGGAAAATAGGTCTGTTGCGAGGGAAGCAGGGAAATATTATCGTCTGCCACACTTCGTACCACGAGTCAGATCTGGAAGAACCGTCGACGGCAGCAACGACCTTATGTCCGGGAAGGGCGTTTAGGTCTAGGTAAGAGCCTAGGAAGGAGGAGAGTCGCATTAGCATATTTCCACGGCGTAAAAGCTTCCATGATATGATGAGAATTAAAAAGGAGAACAGTAATAATTGCCAAAATGCTGCCTTCTCGAACGGCTCGCCGGCTACAGAGCGATCGCAAATGTGAAGCTCTTGTACAGGAGCAAAAAATATCATTGGTGGGCATTGTGAGGATTTTATGAGGGAGTCATCAGATAAGCAACCTGACCCAGGGTTTTGGTAGGAATGCGATATAAGAGGCAAACAGAGGTAATCTTGAAAGATCGTGAGGTTGTCACAGGCGACGGTGCCTGGAATGACGTCTCGCATTTCTCTCCCATGATCCTTGATCCCTAGACACCCAAATCCCACGTGGCACCCAAGGCCGTTCATGTCTCGTCTCAACTGCCCAACAATGCAAGTCTCAAAGTAGAGGTGGATGTGCGGAAAAGGCTGATTGAGGACAAGACTTACTCAGAAGCGTGGCCGAAAGTGATCTTTCGGTAAAGGCGGAAAAAAAAACGTTCACTTATATGGTGGACAAAAAACTGTCCAGTTGTTTTGAGGCAAATACAATGGCAATATTTCAGCAACAATGCAAACTACCTCTTTCAAGAGGCACGGTCTAGACGCTCAACCCCCAAATCGTTGGATAACAATGATGGCGGAATCGGCAGGTCAAAGACTTTCAGGAACACTCGCAACAAGGCGAGGAAACGGAACGGCCGTGACGATTGAGAGCTTCGTCACACAATAGAGGGAGGTACCGTCAACGGTGACAAGTGAGGATGGCAGCGGACGGCGAGGGTCGCAAGGAAAAGCCGAGACGATTAACAATGCCGTGTCGCATACGCACACACAAAGGTGGTGATCCGTTCACAATTGCACCCCACGGTCGCGCAATATGAAGGACTAAATTTTACAGAGCGAATTTACGAGATTCGATCGTCAGCACCTATTTCAATTCAGTCAACGCCTTGCTTGCACCTTTTCTGGCTCTTATTAGACGAAAATGTATGTTGTGCGTATAGAGCGACTAGCGAATTAAGTTGGAGAAAGGCAACATACTTGCAGATAACGATCCAACCAGCTATGGAATCTCTATCGTAGATGTATAACGAAGTGACGACATGCGGAGCGACGGGGGCGCGGAGGTGTGTGGCAAAAAGGAAAACGAATAGACAGGGAAAGGGGCTTCCTAATAGCAACCAATAATCAAAACGATGTCGACGTTCGGATGCTAGTACAATCCCAAAGTGACGATGTAGATCGGGAGGTTTGGCAACCAAGAAGGCCTGGTGGGAGGACGAGTGGTAGATAATAGGCGGCGCAAGACTACTAATGGGTTGCCAAAGGGTTTTTAGTGAGCGATACAGAGACAGGTCGTGCGAGTTGAGGTGCAAGGTATACAGTACACCACGCTAGTGCAGCTACACAGGCCGGGGCGTAGAGGCCGGGGGTACCTGGAGGGGAGGCATTGCCTATACCAGCGCCTACGCCTTTGTGGGTTAGACATTGCGCCTCCAAGACCTCGACTGCGTGTAACCAACCTTCATGCATGCATGTCAAGCCGACTGGCCGTTGGCGCTAGGCCAAGCTAGAATCTCTAGCACTGTACCCCCACCGAACGGGGCTTGGATGGCGTCTGTGACATCGCACTGTGTTTTGTCAAATAAGGTTTCCTGGGTCTGTCTTAGGTACACCACAGTACGTATTCTACTAAATACACTATACCACGACACTGCCTACTATGTAAGTCGCCCTGTAGTATAAATAAAGGCAGTCTGTAGATGACTGATATGCACAATGAATAGCTAGGCTAGAAGAAGAAGGTCAAGTATATACGTGGTACATATGCCTATTACTTGTGAGGGTAATCAAAGCACACAAAGCGATTAAAAATCGTGGAGGAGGCTTTAATATATTGTACTGATTATTCAGCTACAGCTTCTTGCCACTACAGGAATCCTAGTGTACACTAGTGTACCGTAATCCAAAAGTTGTGTCATTCATCGACACTACACTAGAACGGAGAGCTTACCTGCTTCGCTTACACTGTATTATCTCAGTAATGACATACCTACACTAGCTACTGTTTGGTCTGATTCGCACTGTCCAACCCAAGAGCTTACATGTACTAACCTTGCTGGTATGGCAGTGTAGATACATGTAGTATAGCGTTGGGAATTGCAACATCCCAAAGCCAATCACAGATTCAGTATACAATAAGGTCATGTATCTCGTATAAGTAAGCAACGGCTTGTACAAATCTCTTAGTTTCTCATCTCTCGACTAAAAGTCGGGAGCACGTTATACACGCTATGTTGAGTATCGTCAACTGTTATAACAACACATTTGAGTGTTTTGTCTAGTCATAGTCAGCATTGCCCTCTTGCCTCCAACTCTATCTCTACCAAGCTCGGCCATATTAAAACAGCAAAAATCATTAAAGCTGTTCTTCGTATACGGGCTACTATCCCTTATACCCAGGAAACTAGGCGCTCCCCAAAGTCGGGTAAAGGTACGTTGATGAGTGAAATTTTGGTACGAGCGCCCCGTGCGGTCCCGTTGCCCTGCCCGTTCTATATCAATCTGGTACCGGTATAGTCCGAATTACTGTACTGTGCAGTCAAATTTAGAGACAGTCAAGGCAACACGCGGGGCTGCTTTGGGAAAATATGACGTAGGTGGAGGGGGTTTTTTGTCCCAGTGTCGCAAGAAATAAAGAAAATTTCCACACAACAAAACGCACAGGGGTGGAAAACAGCATGCTTACAGCTTTGCACTTCGCCAAGATCAAGCTTTGACATGAGGAAATGGAACACGGCGTACACTATTCGAGCAGATTCACCACGCTATCCAACATTCGGCGTGCCGCGCGTCTCGGCTGCGCAATGCGAGTAACAGCATACACTCCATGGATATACACATGCACCACCTCAGGTAGTGTAGACTGGGTACATAGTAGTGGGAGCATATATAAGTAAGGAGAGTTGCATACACCACTCGTAGGTATGTAGTAGTGGCGATAGCAGCAACAGGAGTTGTGCATGAGAAATTAAGGCTCCCAACGGCTCGTGCATTATCGTGCTTCTCGCATCTTCGTCCCTTATCATGGGCGAGCCAATGAGAATGCGATTCCGGGGTCGCAAGTCAGCACAGACAGAGTTACGAAAACGCCATTTCACGCCGCTTTCTAAACGAGTTCCCATCTATCGGATCCGTGTCGGATATAGTCGGTGGCTGCCACGAGACAGACCACACCATATCACACTATGGTACCCCACCTAAGCTACGATAAACCAGCCAACGTTCCACAATAGAGAATGTTGAGAGTTTGGATTGAGAAGCCAATTCCTTTATTGTCTACCCTTTCTTATACTAGTAAGTAAGTAATGTGCTAGAAACTGCACCCTTTTCCTAGATGGCGACACCAACTCCGAGAGCCTGCAGTTTGATCCTACTATACGCCGCACACTAGTAGTAGACCAACGACCCCAGAGAGCTTGCTCTTCCAATGGACAATCACTTCGTGCAAGGGCATTTAATCAATATATAATCCTCATCAACCAACCATAAAATCCAACGCTTCGTATTTCTCCAGGGTTCAGCTACGCCGGATCATACGTTCCCAAGACACACATTCGCCCAATATTTCTAGGCCGAGACGAACACTGCCGTTAGTTGCAGTATTTCATGCGACACTAATGTGCTCCTATGTTTCCCCGGTTGCCTTAATGCTAGGTAAGTTTATAGCTCGCTCCATCTCGGTCTGGAGTAAGGGATTATTATATGCATATTATGCGTGGATAGCTACCGCAAGGCGGAAATTTCCGTGTATGTCTGAACTTGGGGAGGCGTTTGACGTTGTCCTAACGAGACGAGCGATCACCTAGATACCACACCTGATAGGCAGGGTAAGGCGAGGTGTTTCTCAATGACACTAACCTAGACTAGCTTCAGATGTACAATTCCATTGTTCGATTCATTTTAAAACAATAAATAGTATAGAGAGGAATTAGAAGACCTGCAGTTTTCAAGATAAGAGGCGCTAAAAACGTACGTCATAGGGGGAATGCTTTGCCTTGAGCCCCGTATATTGGATTCAACTTAACGATGGCATCTAGAGAATCCGGAGATAGCTTTTCATAAGTGGCTCTCCACCTTGACGCTAACACCTTAGGTATGGAGTAGGGCATCATATGGCAATTTCGTGACCCGACACCTGGAGATCTTCCGCTTCATAGTGCTACGGCCTTGCAGAGTCCGCTCCAATCAATAATGAAGTTTATTGGCCTGCAAATGTCACGATCTAGCCTATTACCTTCTCGTTGCACGTCTAGGGGGTCGAAGCCCGGTTGGCTCGGCTCATGGATGAGCCTCTTACTAGTACAGGATGTTTGGTAGGGAGCATAGCAGCACGGATCTACAACTAGCTTAGATTCCTCGCCACTCACAGCATACCTTCACTCTGCATACACTTCGTACAGCAGGATGGCTTGCTGCGGTGTTCAGAGATGGTATGGTTACAGGACACTAGTGGTAGTGTAGTAACGGCGCTATACCACCAAACACGCAACACTACACTAAAATTTTGGCTCTGCTGTCGCAATCGCGGTTGGACGGGAGAGAAAAATTTCACGTTTGCAGCAAGGTATCTACTCCTACTGATACCAGAGGGTGGGGAATAAAGCTGCCTTCTTAATCTATACTATCTATGATACGCCACTATCTACCACCCGCCCAACAAGGTGAGCAATAAATGAGTGCGTATCGATGTAGTATTTTGGTTATAAGGTTGAGGTGTGATGGAACGAGTGACTGATCTAGAGTAGATATTACTGCGATAGTATTATATCAAACCTCCGATAGATGTTGAGGATCATGGAGCTGGATCCGGAATCCGATATCAAGTACACTACACTATATGTTTTTGTTTTTTATCTCTCATTCCCGGCCTCAGGGGCCCGCATATGTTTGAAGCGTCGGAAAATTTTGAAACGAAGGGGGCCATGGCTGAGCGACAACGCTCACTTATCAGGCCTCAAGACAAGATCTGCGTGATGGCGCGTTCGGTTGGATACTCAAGGACGAATCCACGATGGCCTAGACCACTCACGCTCCTTGGCCACTAAACCGCAACGAGACCTCCTGACATCCGCTATAAAAGTGGCCATCCATCGATGCTATCTAGAATTCCAATCTCTTTCTGGATCTTGGTATCGTGCGATCCAAGCAAAACTTTTTATACGTGCAGTGATGGCGACAATTTTTATTGTTACCACACACGTCTGAGATAGTCTTCCTATCTGTATTTTACGTGCCCACCAACTGTAGCGATAGGAATGACAAATGACACCACCCGGTGGCGAATTTCGATATCTTGAAAGATAGAAGTCCGACAACGGCCCTCCTTTACGATCTAAGGTCGGCTTGACTTGCCATCATCGACAAACTAGTCAGGGGAAGCAAGCAATTCACCATCTTGACCGTGGCTATCCCTGGTTTGCGAAACTCATCACTGCTTTGATACCCAAGGAACTCTTTTGATAGGTTCTCTGGCTTTTTTTTAAACGGAATCGATAATGGAGGGTGAACGAGGGGAAGTTAGCGCTTTCTAGATCTACGATCGGCATTGACCATTGCCTCTTGGGCGCCCTCACCGGTCTGTCGCATTATATGTACGAAAGCAACCCTACCTACTATGCCCGGGGCGTATCCTGCATCTAAACTTACCCGTCGAGTTTAGTGTTGAACGGCTTCTTTTCGAGAAAGCCTAACTGAGACCTCCCCCCCCTTATGTAGCAGCCATAGAACGATATCAGTCGTCTTTTGACGGCAGATGTCAAGATAGTCATGACAACTGCGTGTTGGATTGCTTTTCCTAATAGATATTATCGTGCCAATTTGCCCTATCGAGAGTTATGGTCGTATCCAAGCCGTACTCCGCTAGTCCGCGAAGCAACGGATGAGTCGAGTGGCGCTTCTTGGAAACACTTTCTGCGTGTAGAGATGGCGCGGCGCGGAGATATCCTAGGATGCGAACGGCGCGCGATGGGACAAATCGTCTGTGGCGGACCAATGCTCGTCACAAACAAACATACGACTACACGTACCTTTATGCTAGTTACAGGACACCATCATTTAAACCACACCAATAATGTTGCATAACGCCAGCGGGAGTTAATGGCAATGCACCTTTGGGGAACTTAACAGCAATACTAAAAACTGTCTCGCATACGATCTATGTGCCTCTGCCTGCACTAGTGTACTGCATGTACTATGTACACTAGGCACCTACCTAGTAGGAGGTACCTATAAAGGGCTGCCAGTAAGAGAATCTTGTCTACACTGTATTTTTTTTGTACTGTGCCTTTTTATTTTTTATATACTGTTGGGGGAAAACGGCTTTGACATTGCCAAGAGATACAAAGTTCTACCTTGTATCTTATCATCTCGATCGCTGCTAACTCCGAGGCCGATGCTAATAGTTACTAATTAAGGCGACAGGTGGGCGAAATCTTGAAGGGCCACACTACCCAAACTATGACTGTTATTTTGGACAATGATTACTAACATTCTACCTCCACCCAGGCGCGGTGAGATATGACGAGAAACAGCGGTATAGCGAATTGGTCAAGATCGCGAGATATCTCTCATTGCCCCTCATCAGAGTGATGATGTCATAACTCAACATTCAGGCTCGCAACTTGGCCACAGTTTTGTGTGAGCCCCCAAATGACAGACCGGACACGGATGATCCGCTCCCTTACTGCCAGCATGCATGGGAAAGACTTGTTTCGAGATGCATATTCATCAGGTGCAGCTTGGTAGCGTTTTCGGGGATTTTTAGGCGTAGCTATCAATGAGACGCAGGTATTACATGTTGCTACATACCACACAGGCCTTAAGACAGAAGCTTAAGACTAGCATATCAGGCGGGATCAAACCAATCGCGGATACCTTAGCTTGTTAATGATCATATCCACCTCATCAACACCCCTGATTCGGATGTCGGATTTGTACTTACCGGCCCGGTATATTGGTGTTTAAAGTCGGGGGCTTTCTGAATTACTATCGTACACTGCAATGATCCGCTGAGGCCACTTAGCTAGTTTTCATTATGTGGACCATGTTCGCCTTACCGATGTTTGGTTTGTTTACCACAAGATAACGCTGTGATTCCCAATATTCAGTCAAGACGGTGAAGCAAATTCGGTCCGGCGTCGACGTACCACCTCGACGGCTTCATGGCCGATATCTCTCAACCGTCCTACTGTGTTTGAGAGTCACACGAAAACACTAGCTCAGCGAAACCCGGATACGGGACTTGATGAGGAGAACATAAAGAAGGCCCAGGTCCCCATGGTAGAGGAGAGCATTAACGATAGCCTTGAATGTAGTGCTTGCAAGAAGAAGATGGTCAGCTATAGCCAGGCACAGACCCGAAGTGCTGATGAGCCGATGACTGCCTTTTTGCGAGAGTAAGACATACCCTCTGAGGCGTATGTAAACCAAACTGATGTAAAGGGAGCCATTTTACTTGTAATACAGGCCAAACTGGAGGCACAAAGGCGGAACATACAGAACTCCATGTGAACTCCCCTTTGGTAATTTCCATCAGTCGATAGGCGTGTAACCTAGGGTCGCAATCGTCCAGCGATGCAACGTCTCGCGCATGAAAAACAAGGGTTTAGGGATCGAGACGGAGAGACTCCTCCTCCAAGGCGTGATTGGACAGATATCTCTATGCAATAATAGATTCGGACGTACTACACTACACTACACTACACCTCTACAAATATAATATCATATTCTGCTATATATACTACACTATTAATTACATAATGAAGCCAGCTAATCTTGCAGTCTGCTAGTGTATAGTAGTATAGTCCAAACACGAAGGTCGAGATAGACCCGCCCGCCCCCATCTTGATTAAATCAGTGACCAGATCTATACTAAGCAGAGTGCACTGTATTTTACTATTCTCGTGCTTAGTAGGTAGTACATAGTACTATACACTGGACTTTACGGACTTCCTATTTAGGAAGGCGACAGGGTTGCGAAAGCCAATGACCATGTTGGGTTCGCTACTTTTTGATCTTTTCGATAAACAGATGGCCAAAGCTCGTCTTACCAAATCCGGCAACCAAGTGAACTGTTATTGGACCGGACAAGCAGCCTTTTGGCATTTTGACTTTTGGATTTTAGATTCTATTCAAAATTAGTATCGTGGGCACCCGTATTGGCAAAATATGGGGGAGATGAATACCTGGGGGTACCTAGGAGCGACAGGCGACGAGATTAGGCATGAGCCACGCTTTGATATGTAGCTAGGATAGGGAGGTGAACAAATAACAGAATTGAAGCTCGATTAGATTTATGCCATTGTCCTGGATAGAGTGCCACGTGAGTTTTCTAGGGGACGTTTCTTGAGGCGTTATGTGTAACGTATCTTGTCATTGCTCTGCGGCGCACCGCATATGAGGCACCACAGCCCTGTTTTCTAGCTCACAGTCGGTTAAGCAGGTCGGCAGCAATAGGCACACGTGCTTCTGGTTTACGATTTTCGATATGCAGCCAACGGTATAGTTGTATAAGTCACAGTAGCGCCAGGCAAGTTGTCACTAAAAAGGAAAGCTTAACGCGTACCTTGTTCGGGTTTTCATTTTTAACACTAGGTAGTGAGAATCAAAATGCATCGCATTTCAATTTTAGCCACGGAGTCTTGCAGAGATTTTCTGGACCAATGGGAAGCCAGGGCAGTTTCGTAGAGTTTTAGGGGTATCTGAGTAGAACTTCTCAAGCTTCACCTTCCTATTTTTTTTTTTAAAAAAAAAAAGGTGTGGCGGGTATTCTTTGAGAATCTACTGCCTAGTAAAAGGTGTACATCAACCTTTCGGATCCATGTCTTACCTGCAAACGTAACCTGCCGCCACAATATCAAACTTGGAAAGGCTTGCCGAATGTAGGATTGCGTAGCTAAGTAGAACATATAAGCGCCCAACAGATGCTTCTTTTCCTCAAGGCTGTGCCGTGATCCCTGAGGAGTATGTCACCGCTGCGCCGCCTCTTTCAATTATCCCCGGTCCACCGAAAGTTCCTTAAACAACGAGATGGTCAGCGTTCACGCCATCTGGCGGATCCCCGAAGTAGGCGACATAGGACGCCGCGCGGAAGGAGGGCGAATCGTACACCCTTCTAGTCCCATTCTAGAGACACCGGGCAGATTTGAGCAATATATCCCGTATCCCCGGGTAAAGGCTCTTTGATCAAGGTCTCCCTGAGCGCTTGGACTTTGTCTGCAACTCGCTCGTAGTCCCTTGTCGTTGTGGACACTAGTTTTGGAACGAACTGTTCGAGTTCGGTTACAATACCATTCTTAATTTCTTGCAAAATTCTATGGCCGGCCGACTGGAGCTGAGTAGCGAAATCGGTCTTGGGAGTTTGCATAAGCTGTCTACCAGGGACCACATCCTCGGCCCTTCCCTGGACCATGAGCTCCTTTAGGCGAGCGGCACAAGCTTGCAACTCATCTGAAAATTACTCGCGAGCTGGATCGCCGTATCTGGGCTTCTTTGATGACGACTGTATCATATCAATACTTTCGCCTTGCCGAAATGAGACCGATTTGGTATCTTCCATGTCTAATAGCGTATAAGTTTCTGGCGTGGCAAAGTCGACTGTCTCGTCGGTGTCATAGAAGTTGCATAGGCGAAGAGTACTCTGGAAAAATAACGATCGGACCACGAGCTGGTCCCGAAGACTCTCGCTGTCAAGCATCATCTGAACCCAGTGTTTGCACCATGTACGAAGAATACTGCCGGGGTACGTCAGCTGGCCGTCGAGCCATATGCGTAGCTCATTCGGAGTTGGCGCGGCGCTCGTATCAAGTAACCGACACAACCGCTTGATGAGTGTTGGCGTGTCTCGATCGTTGGCGTGAGCGGCTGCTTCGGGGCCGCCCTGGATCCTTGTGGCTCAACCTTCACAAACCCTGCCCTCGAGCTCGTCGCCGCTGCCGCCATCCCCTAAAAGCGTTGTGCCCTGCAAACTAATGTCCTGGGCCCATGAGGGCAGATAAGGCTTCTTGTCTTTGCGACAGCAGCAGGAGTCCTCCCCGAAAAGCTGATTATAATCTGCCAACATCTCAGTTGCTGTCTGTCCGCAGTCCTTTGCAGGAAGCACTCGTCGATATTGGCAGCACGGATCCCCTTCCAGAACCCGGTCTTGACGTCCAGGGTACTACACGGCTCTGTCATCCAGTTAATCCAGAGCTCACTAATGCGATCCAACAACTTGAACACTTTCTCGGGGTCCGAGATGGCCAAAAGCGCAACCATCCCCGTAGGAGAGAAAAGCCCGGCGCTTTCCAATGAGGTCATCGTTGGCTGGCATGGGCCGTCTGTTGACCTCTGACTATCGTAGTCTATCTTGGCCCGTTTTCGAGCTTCCTGCAAGTCTTTCATCCAGGCTTCCAACTTATACTACGCCACCTAGGTGTCCTTGGAGAACCTGTCTCGAGACGGGGCCCGTCTCGCCATCACCACAGGGCATGCAGCCTATAACATCATCCCCTCTGATATGGGCAAGTTGGCCGCCCAACCCCTGCGGTACAAAGTCAAGCAGGAAGCAGTATAATCTAGCTAGTATTTTTCCCTGCAGCGCACCCTATAGATGCAAACAGTCGTCTAAGAAACAGCAGGGCCTTTGGAACCTCGTCCGGGTTTCTAGGCTGTCGCACAAAACCAGGAACAACCAAGTAATAATGTTGGATAATCTCAAGCTGCAGCTTAACA
Source organism: Xylaria sp. Z50 (assembly GCA_037356035.1). Taxonomy (NCBI): domain Eukaryota; kingdom Fungi; phylum Ascomycota; class Sordariomycetes; order Xylariales; family Xylariaceae; genus Xylaria; species Xylaria sp. Z50. Next base: position 20,827 of record JBAWJU010000067.1, read on the forward strand.
CTACCATACGCACAATAGAAAAGTCATTTAAGCTAAAATAATAGCAGATCCTTGCGGTACTTTTCATTTTCTTCCTTGCTCGCTAGCTTGCGGCCGCGATCGATCTTGCAGGTATGCTTTAGGGATATTGAGATCATGTTGAGGAAAGACCCGACCGACCCAGTCAATAGGCTGATACAACTTCTGCTCCGCCTCACTCTCCGGCTTACTAAGACGTATCTGGGCCCCAATGCAACTAAGATATCGCACATCCCCGAGATCATTCGCGCGCCGACCCTCCTCCTTAACCCGCACGTCTTCCTTCTTGGCATCCTGTTCAAGAACTGCGCGTTTAAGGTGAAGGGCATAAACGAAGATCTACCAGCCACGGATCTTCCGGAAGTAGCCGGCGTCCGGTTTACCTTACCCAAGGACAGCCCGAGTCTATCAATAGGCACCCGATTGGTTGTGCGCCTACGACAGGACCAGCCGCGACCCCTCGACGGTCGTCTCGGTATAGCAAGGCCCGTCTCGAGCTCCAGGCTGTGAAGAAGCGCGTCCGCAATAGCACACGCGAGCACGTTCGCAAGACCTAGACCGAGAGCCAAGCTGTGGACGACATCGAGCGTTAGGTCCAAGGGCTCGGCTTTGCGAAGCATCCGGCCAACGCCCGCCCGGCCCCTCCTGCCAAGAACGGCTTGCTGAGGCGCTCATGGCCCCCTCGTCTGTGACCTTGCGACGCAGTGTCGGTGAAGGACCGAGGCGATCGTTACCTACTGTGCTATCGAGGAGCCCATCATGACTAAGGTGCTAGAGGCCAGGCTACTATCCCTTCCGCCGGAACTGCATTGGGACTATCTAAGGGAACAGATGCGACAGTTCGTTATGATGACTGTCGGCGGAGAGATTCATATCCGGTGCTTTGTTTGCGTGAGCAAGCCTGGCTCTGCCTCCTAGCGATGCCAACATTGCGAGGCTATGCCAGACTTTTTACTGCTGCAGCGAGGTCACGAGGCACTTCAGGAGATCAAGCGGCATGTCGACGATGTGCATGGGATCAAGACGGAGGAAATGGACATTTGGTACGAAGATGGTTCTTGGTACCGAGGCTACCTAGTTTGAACATGCCAGCCCGGAATGAAAAAAAACCCATAGCTTTTAGATCCAGGTGGGAGTAAACCCCAAATAGTTCTGTATGTAAGCACTCCATACAAAGGAATTGAGAGCATAAGATAATGATATACCCCATCGACTCTAACGTGTAGGTACACGTACCTAGAATTCACCGTGTCGGAAAAGGGGCATAAAATGGTGGTTCGATACTTGACGACCTCTTTTCGTGGAATTTACCATGTTGCAAGAGTTACATTACAATTCGCACAACAGCGCGTTAGGATGGCATGCAGACGCGACCTTTTAAACCATGGCTTTTATTTTCTGTTATTCCACGGGAAGTTATCCACCCCCGACTATCTTGGTCTCGTCGCTGGGTAGTTGAACAATATAAATGCCCTATTTATCAATCAGATAAAGCATATGACCGTCGTAATACTTAGATTCGGGGTGCATGAGAAGAATTAACATTAGAAATGTTTTGGTTTAATTTTTGAAATATGTATCGTCCCCATGTATAACTAGGATACAGGAGCATAATGAGCAGGTGGGTGCTGGCCGTCAGGAATTGCCACCTTATTATTATAATAGACAGGGGCGGGGTTGCCTTTCCAGGTTTTCTTGATACTAGGTAGTACCGTCCGTTTGGATTTGCTCTCACACGACAGATTAGGTCCAGGGTATCTCCTGTTGCCGCCATCTTCATTGAAAACGCCAGCATACGACCAGTTGAAATACATGTTAGAGAGTTCTATCTCTCCGTCCCACGGGCGGACAACGTCACCAGTCTTATCGGCTACTAGCTTGAAGACGTTGGCACCAACATCCCAGCGTCCTAGAGTATGAAGTCCCCAGTTTGCGGACACGGTAGAGATCTCGCTGTAGTGGTTGTAATAGTGATTATCGGTGGTTCCTACGAGGTGTTTGGGTACGGCGTCCCCAAGCAGGATACCCAGAACCCTGTTTTGGATAGAATAGGTCTCGTTCTCGTCGAAAGTGATCAAAACAAGGGTATTTTGCATAAAACGTTTATCGTTAAGCAAAGGCTCGAGAAAATTGCGTGTCCATGTACCCGCAACTGTAATATCAGTGTCGTGGCCGTCGCTCGTCATGTTTGGGGTAATGAACATCCACTGAGGCAGTGTGTTATTCTCGAGATCCTTCTGGAACTCAGTAATGTTCTTGATAACAGCCAGGCGATCAATGTCACCTGCATTGGCGTTATAGTTTATTGCGGGATTGTGTTTGCGCACGTAATCATTTTTGCCGTTCTGATGATTTACCCAAGCAAAACCTTGAAAACCGCTGAAAGGTTGGTCTTCTTGATAGTGAGCCCACGAGATACCCTTATCCTCGAGAAGGTCAACAATGGTAGAGACGTTCTTGTCCACCTGAGTGAAGTCGTCGTGCTGCATGCCGAAGTAATCACCTCCAATAGCAGCAATATAATTTGGCTGAGATGGGTGTGTTACGGCGTGATAACCATCCAGGGTAACTCCTTTCTTAGCAAGCCAGGCGAGGTTCGCTATTGGCTGTGTTAATTTGCGATACGCCCGCCAATTAGGCGACCACTTGAAGCGAGGAAACAGGACGTACGATCGTTAATAGCCATATCATAATCGGTATTCTCGAGCCAGATAACAGCGAAGCGATCAAAGGCTTTGCCCTTGACATGGCTCGTAGGGCTCAAGGTCTTAGCAGTAGCAGCTGCTGCAGCGACTTCCGCAGTACCTGTGGCCGTGTACATGTTCTCAACCTGAGCGGCAACACCGCTAGCAAGTAGCAACACGGACGAGGAGAAGGGCCGCATCTTGACGTCGGACGGCAACTCTTAGTGTGTTCAAAACCGAGCGACGACGGCGCTGGTGGCGAGGATGATAAAGGCACGTAGAAGGAGAGTGCTTTGGGAAGATGTGTACGAGAGGGATGAAAGTGGCACTGATACACCAACGTTTTAATATCAGCTGGACGAGCTGCCTGAATAGAACTAGCTACATACCCTGTGATGGTACGTACACGTGGGCCGCCAATTATCTAGGTTAACGTTTGAACCTGAGATGAAATATGTACACGAGTTAGCCTGTTCCCCGTTACCGAGATCTAAACGTGTACAGTAGTGAGTGTACTATAGTATAAGTTCGAATAAACGGTACAATACCACCACACTACGTCTACTCCGTACCTAGTGTGCATATCGACGATTCCTAGACCAGGGATACTACTCACGCTAGGCCGTTAGTAGCTGAGGAGATGCTACTGTATTGAGTAGTGTAGGGTCGAGTCCACAGATGATCCCAGCCTATCTGTCCATGCCCCGCTCACTCGGTAACATATCTCCAATTCACTTTTTTGGATATGTTTTAGTGTAATCCCGAGTGGCTTTCTAGATATGAAAAACAATAGCAAAAAAGGAATTGCTATCACCTTCAATACCTGCCTCTTCCTCTGCGGCTCATTTACTTAGATACCTACTTATCTAGATAAGGTACCTACAGTGAGTGTAATCGGGTGCTGCTTTCACTAAAAGCCGAGCCTACCTAGGGTCCCTGAAGTGCTCTAGTGTAGACATATGACGAGGTCGGTAGTGGAGTGGCAAGCTGAGAGATATATGTGACAATGTACTACAGTAGGACTACTAATGTACATATATGCACCTCCTTAGTGTACATGGTGTAATGCAGTGTAGGCCCGAGGAAGAGATGTCTATGTTACCAACCTAGGTAGGTAGTGTAGTATTCATCGAACGACATTGGAAAGACTTGGGCAGATCTAAGCCGACTTCCGAGCAACGGGGTTTTCACGCCGAAAAAAGACGAGGCTTGTCCGAATAACGGGGATGAGCGAAAAAAAAACCACGTTGCGTGAGATTGTGACTGATAGGCGAGTAATGTAGAGTACAATGTTAATAGTTCAAAAACCATTTCACGCCATCTAAAGCCAACCAGGGCGAAGAGATGAAGATGAAAGGATGAAGATGAGATGAAGAGATGAGCACGTGCTTGTTTGAAGGCCAAGGACTGGCCAAGCATTGGCACCCCTAAAACGAGAAACTACAGGCTGCTAAAGGTACTAAGCTCATCCTAGCCGCATCCTAGTCACGCCACTAAAAATGCTTGTGCCACCTCCTAATATTGGTAAGGCTTGTTTCCCGCACCCAACAATCAACTAACAGGGAGGAAGCCGGGCAACAGCCGGGCGCTGACCTGTGGGCATGGCAACTGCTTACAAGTACATAGCTTCGAGAAGCTACCGGTGGCAGCCAATAGAGTTTGAGATATCCTTGTACTTTGCATACGCAATGCCTGCATAGCGTGCTTTACACAGGCAGCGTGTTGTAATGTCTATCCGGTGATTCGCTGGCCCCCTCCCCCATGTAGCAGCTGCGAACACTACTTACTGAGGCACTTATACAAGTACCTACCTAAGTGTACCACTCATAATATTACGTGACAAGATTGGTCAACAGCCCTCATCTTTGGCTGGCTGATTTTCTCGAGGTCTCCGACAAATGTTGCCAATAGCAAGAAAATACCTATATACAGTAGTCCAATTTTCTATTCTTATCCCTATCATCGTCCAATAGAGATTGGCTGAGACTTAGTATTTAATACCTTGGCAGACGTCGTTCAACATCTGCCACCCAACTCTAGCCTCATTCTCTTCCCTTTTAGGACCGTCTACCTACATCAGGTGACCTCCACTGCCTCTTGCCGTATCATCTTTGCATGCATTGCCATCAAAGAGCCTGCATCCAAAGGAAGAGAAGATGGAGCTCTTAGATCGTCTCCATGGGTGGAATGAGCGACGTCCGGCTTATTCGACGTTGCCGACGACACCAAATGCGACAGTTAATACCTCGTCGGCTTCGGAGGGCAGTGATCATTCGAATGCTGCCGGGGGCCGCCCTTTACTCGCCCGATTTCTCGCCGACTTCACATTGGGCTTCGCAGATGGGCTTACCGTGCCATTCGCTTTAACTGCAGGCCTCTCGTCATTAGGCCAAACCAACACCGTCATCTACGCGGGCATGGCGGAAATTTGTGCCGGTTGCGTCTCCATGGGAATCGGCGGCTATCTGGCAGCAAAAGGAGAGCAAAGGCCTGAGATGATGAATAATAGACATAACCTTGAAAATGATGACAAAGAAGATGACGAGAAGCCAACATCCTCCGTACCCCTCTACCAGAATCGACAAGTCGATGATTACGTAGCTCGACTCCAGCTACCGCCTGACTTACTTCAGAGTGTCATGGCCCATATTGAGTCATCGCCAGAGATTGCTACGCGAGTGATTAGTAGCTCGTGTTTTGCCGGAAGTGAGCCGATACTGGAATCTACTAAGACGACTCCCCTTATTTCGGGGCTCTTGGTTGCCCTCGGATACTTCATAGGGGGACTTCTGCCACTTGCTCCCTATTTCTTCGTTGGTAGTGTTACAAAAGGGTTAATTTGGAGCTTTGGTATCTGCATTATAGCCCTATTCATCTTCGGGTTCACTAAGGAGTATCTACTGCACATCTCAGTCTATGGATGGAACTCAGGGACAAAACAAAGTCGGTGGGACATAATTAAAACTGGCTTATGGGAAGGCATTAGAATGGTTGTATTTGGGGGTATTGCAGCTGTCACAGCCGTCCTATGTGTCAGACTCTTTGAGGGCCTCGTGTCGTAAGCTACTCGTTGTTACCCTAGTCATGTAGCCATCAACAGCGTCTCTTAGAGTATGTTTTATCGATCCAAAGCTAGAGTGGCACATGACCATAACTTTCGATGGTCCTCGTTCCCTTGTCCTATACAGCCTTGCTTCCTCTGCCACACCATTAAGACATTGGAGGCATTGGCGGCCCCCCGAAATTGGGTGGCGGTCCGCCACCTCTCCCCATCATTGGAGGCATTGGGGGAGGGCCACCACGACCAACAGGCATTCCTCCAATACCAACCCCAATACCAGCTCCTGGAGGCGGGCCCATATGCCCAGGAGGAGGACCCGACCATCGTCCTAGAGGAGGCATCCCCGGCATAGGCCGTTCCGGCTGCCCCCACTGCTCTTCAGCGACCGAAACAGCACCGCCATCCTCAGATGGGCCGCCAGAACTTTCTGAACTATTTGAGCTGCCTTTATTTGGAGAGTCTCTTGACCCGTTTTGGCGGCTTGAGCCCTTCGAACGGCGCGAGCGGGTACGGCCTGTAGAAGGGTGCGTCAGCATAGATATCTCGGTAGGATATTTGTCCTCCGAGTAAATTACCTTTACGACAGCAAACCCAAATCACGAACAACGACACTAATATCACTACGACCCCGCTTAGAATTGCCCCGACATAATCGGAACTCGGGTTCGACGATCTCGAAGCCGAGATGACGGCAACTGGTACATCCGTCGATGCTACACTATTTCCGAGCGTTAGTGTTTCAACGAATGTCGATTCTAGCCTCGGAATTGTCAAGGTGCGGATGCCGTCGGAAGGTGATATCTGCCTCTGCAGAATGGTTGTCTGATGTCCATACATATCTACTAGAAGTTGATATGCTATTCTGTCCTAAAAGACCGAGGAATTTCGGGCAAGATAACCAAGCTCCTCTCTTTAGAGAACACGGTCTCAAGGGCATCAATTCTTAGTATCGTAACTAATCGTTTTGCTCTTTGAGTACAAAAACGGTATGCCGGGTTCTCGGTTGTGCCCCACGACATCAACTGTTGTCATGCCTGCCTAGTTTCTGAAACTTGTATCTGCAGACTGTCCACATCCCGATGACTACATCATGCCCAGCTGCTCACCCTAGACACGTTTCTTCTAACTACGACGAGGTGTCTTCATTGGTGACTAGTCGCTTAGTCTTGCTGATCTCATCCCGACTGCCCCTCATAGGATCGGGTACCTCTGTAGCATCCCGATCTGTGTGAGTTAGTCTGCGCAGTTCGCATACAGCTTCTAGCTAGCCACAGGATATGGCTAGGGTTAAGACGAGAGATGGGTAGTACAATTAGCCATAGCATAGCAATCTGCTGCATGGGCCTGCAAGCACCCCACCTGGGGCAGAATGGGGGATAGTTTGAATGTGTTCGCCGGGAACACAGCCTTGTCTGCCGTCCCCATATGATTTCCCTCCCGCTACCCGGCACCTCAAGAGCAGGACTATCACACACCCAATCACGTACCGAGAAAAGTTTAATTCGATGCTGCATGTAGCCGGGCATTAGGCTAACGTGGCGGCTGGTGTTTAATGCGCCGTAACTGGTACACAGATCGTCGAACCCGAGAGGACTCGCACCGATCATTACACGCACGATCGGCGTTACATAGCTTCTCCAACTGATCATTATCTCTTAGCTCGGACTATCTAAGAGAGCGCAGTGGACATATGCTCTTACTAATACTCCTTGTCATTGGGAATGGCGATCTACCACCACGAGAAGTTTGTGTGTAATTTGCCACTTGGTTTAATCAGAGCACAGGTATGAACCTGCAGTTTCATTTCCTCCGGATAGCTTATTGTGTATCAAGGTGTCTAGATTCTTGTAACTATTGATCCGCCGAGAAACACGTTCGCAAATTCACCACTAAAGTCTCGGACATAGCCGGCTGTCCCAGAGGGAGTTCCCTGTTGGTATCAAAGGCCTGAATGTGAGACAGACTGTGCTAACGGTATGGCTCTCATACTTGGATCGGCGTTGCCCCTCGCATATTGCCGCGTTGCTACGGCAGTCGAGGCCGTCACACAACAATGCAAACGGGAGGGTATTATCCGTTTTCGGCGACCATATATGTTATAATGCGGCTACATATTTAGCACCCAACAGACGGCATCCCGGCCTATGTGGGCAGTTCGACAACATAGCACTGCTATCGGCTAGAGGTGCTGAGGCCTTTGCTAGCGTCTGCTGAACAGGTACTCGCAAGCTTGCCTCAATCACACAAAATAAATCCCCTCATATACCAACACAATTAGCACGCCGATCGATATTAACGCGGTTCTGATAGTCGTCTATGGAGTAAGGGCTCTCGTAGAGATTTCTGTGCCTGGTTCTGTCGCGTGCTTAAGGGGTGGTTGGTGGTGATGTCCTGCGCATGCCCGCAGGTATCTGCCGGTCTCGGCGGCAACAGGTACGTCTTGGGTGTCGGTGTCACTGAGGGGCTCGCGACCTTTCCCGGTATGGTTCTTGATCCTGAGGCTTATTGTGCTGGGTTGAATTGGACGTCGTTGTTTACAGTTTTTTGCCCCTCCAGAATGTCGAGATGGAGGAAAGGGCTGACAGTACGAAGACTATAAGACTGGCAGTGGGTTACATTTTACAAATCAATCAACAAGTAAAGATAGGCCTACCTCAGTATAACTTTCTTTCTGTCTTAGATACTTGTTTACTTGTTAATCAACTCATCAGGTGCGCTGTCATAATGTTGTTAAAGCGATGTACAACACAGGCGAAATCATTACGCAGTTAAATTCATAAGTAATCAAGGGACTAGTTCGTTTCTGCCTTCACCTAATCAACCGCATAACTGCCTAGGCACGTATACATATATCATGTGTAGGACTTTTCCTTAAACCGCGTTTATCTCCCATTTATACATTCTTCTTCCTAAAAGCCTCGAACTGAGTAGATTAGGTAGTGTAGTGGTTATAGCTCAGGGTGACATTTAAGGCAGCCGAATGTACCGAGTAGGCTTGAGCTCCGATGTAGGCAAACAAATAAGAAATGCAAACAGTTATTTTTTAGGCTGTAGAAACTCGGGCTGGCACAGTGCGTTTCTCTTCCTCTCATAATCTCATAGGATTTAGGCACTCTTCCCGTTTGCTCCTTCGTTCTATTTACAATTCACACTGAAAAAAGAATATCAGATGGAGATACGCTAAGCGACTTTACATATTCCATTAGAATAGACTTAATGTTACTCTACTATTCTATTCTCCTGTCTTTGGGAAACTTTCGGAGCGAAGCTAACTAATAAAGCCATCATAGGTAGTGTGGTAATAGGAACGATTAGGGACCATGCAAACACTTAATGTCTCCTGCTGCCATTAGCTACGCTGCTGTAGGTGTCGTGGGTTGCCATAATCGTACGGCTGTGTCCCCCAAATGACACCTCGTGTCACTAGCTACACTATAGCAATAGGAAGCTATGGCTCAAGGCCGGAGAGTTAAACCAACTTTATCTCCAGGCAGCAGTATATTGTGAGTCGTTGTATGCACCTTCAAATCTCGCGCTAATAAGCTCGCACCGGTCACACTGCTCTCGCAACATGTGGGTGTTCGAGGCTAGGGTACAGGCGCGTGCGTAACAAGGCCCGCGATGATCGTTTCTTTTTATTCGAATGACTTTATTGCGGAGGTAGCCATGGACCCGTGTCGTGACGGGACAACCGCACGAATATAATATTTTGATGACCCAGCAGCGATCTCTGCTGGGTATAGTTAGTGTAATGCCATCAACTGTTACTTGGATCATATTGTTGTGTTCACAGAGGTGGTCTATTACGTGGGCGTTTGCTGTTTCCTTGGGTTCTAGAAGAATCGATTGAGATGAACGAAGCGTCCGCCGGGGAACTGCGATATTAGGCAACAGCAAGGCCTCAATCGATAGAGATATTGGCGAAACAGGCTAGCAATGTTAAGATTACTGTCGCTCGCTGTACTTTGTGGTGTTTGTACTTATGATGGGGGAGTGGAGAGAAACATAGTCGTTGAAATATGTATATATAACTATGCTACATATAAAGGAACATAGAATTGTTTGCATTGTTACAATAAGCATGGATTCATTGGTGCTCAGAATATTGGGGTCGTGACAAAGGGCATCTGATGGTTGGTGAACAGAGGCTCCCTCCCTTTGTTCTTTGTTGTTGTTACATAGGAAAGGGGTGACCTGATGAATGAATCATCATGTGCATGTTGAGCCTTCGATAGCTCGCCTCGTCAGGCTTTTCCTCTCCCTTTTCCCCCTCCCTCTGTTCCCCACGTTAAACGGGTGTAACATGGGCTCTTGGTTAGGTGGTTAATTTGATATTTGATAGGAGTAGGATGATGGAATGTTTGGTAGGTAAGCAAGGGAAGAATACGATGGTAGATGTATCTGAGCTGAGGAGGCGGGGGCGGGGTTTCCCGTCCAGCTGGCGTGAGGGTTTCTCCAGCTGACAAAGAGAACCTAAGAAAAGCTCTGCTAACCGGTTTGGGATTAGAGCAAATTGATTTCACTAGGGGCCTCACATACACCTACTACATAGTACATACACTAGTATGTACATGTAAAATGAGGAATGTGTTCTGATTGGGTGAAGGGCAAAGACAAGATCAGGCAGCAGTATTATTACAGTTGGTTCTTCCTTGGCCCGCCCTTGCCTAGCCTGTCTCCCACTAGTGTACCGAAGGTACAATAACCAGAACTCAATAACTCACGGGCCACCATCACTGTTACCATTATTATCATCACGTTGCCACCACCACTACAGGTAGACACCATCCTCGCATAACACATACATCTAATAGTTATACTTACACATGATATATCTAGTATTTATTTTTATATTGTTTTATTCTATGTACCCCCTACCTAAAGTTTAGTTGCCACATCTATCCTGCATGAGCGCGCTTCTCGATCCACCCACCCCACTGAGTGAGCCTGAGTGAGCACCTTTAACCCGGCAGAACTCCTGTTGGAACACCTGTTCCAGGCACCCAGATTATCCATTGACGTGCACGTTCCACTGCTCAAGGCAGCGGTATATCGATACTTCAAGTTTTCCTAGTCTTAGATCAAAGTTTAACGCAAAGTGCTTTTTTTAATCTCTGTTGTGTTCTCTTGGTAATTCGGCTTCTCCTCTTTCGACATATCTATATTATCGTAATTACTTATTGCAAGCATCATGACATTAGGTTGCCAACCTATCGTTATTTGATCTTGCCTTCGACGTATCTGAAATCCAAGGAATCTCTCGAAACCCCATATTCCCGAGCTCTCTGGTCCAGTTCCTGCCGGCTGTTTGATCCTGACCTGCCACGATGGAGTCCTATCTTCCTCGGGGCCGGATGTCCTTGGGCGTCCAGCGTCGGTTAAGTAGGCTCTATAATGACACCAAGAAGTCGTCCGACTTTGTACAGGAGCCCTTACAGGCTGCTGACGATCCCGAGATCAAAGCTTTGCATCGTAAACTGCGCATTCAGAAGGATAGACTAGTCAGCTGGGGCTTGGAATGGTCCGACCCAAACCAGTCAGCTGAGATTGACGAGTCTCTTAATAAAGCTGGCCTAACGGACCTTGTTGGGAGTATCATGGCCACCATAAAGGATATCTTGGCCGAAGCAGAACCTCTCTGGCTTTCCTCAAAACGACCTACCGGGAGTGAGAAGTCGACCGAAAAGACCTCTGGAGACCGAAAAGCTCCATTGATAGTATGGGATAAGGGTCGGTTCGAAGACCTTGTTAAGGACCTCACAGCCTCGATTGACACGCTTTGTGACCTATCCCGCACTCGTTCATCCAAGGCTACGACTGTCGGCACCTCGGGGGGGTTCATGGCATCGAAACCATCTGTGGAAGATCTACGACCTTATGGATCCACGCGAATACAGACACCTCAGCACATTGATCTTCAGACTCTATCTAGCCTCAGGGATTTTCAAACCCAGAATTTGTCTGAGAGTGATCTCTCCCGCGACCGGTCTCAGGAAATATTCTTTATGAGTAAGCAAGCGTACGCCGACCTGACACATCGACCGGCCGGACGACCGTGGTCTCCACTTTTGGTTGAATATGCCGAGTTCGACCCCATCTATTCGGCGACAGGAATTATGCCTGAAATGACCCGTTTCGAAAAGCTGAGCTCGGGACTTCAGACAGAGTCATCCAGGTCTCCTGGTGCGTGGATTGGATTACCTCTTCTGCTAGGTTATTACGAAGATATGGAACATTCGAGGCTGGCCTTGATCTACTCATTCCCTCCGACCTTCAACGCCGTCACTTTCGATAACCTGACGCAACAACCGGTAGACAACCTATGCACACTAGCTAATTTGCTTAATCGGCCAAATTTCGAACCTACTTTAGAGGCTAAGTTTCGCCTCGCCTACAACTTAGCGAACACTATTTTCGACATGCATTCTCGAGGGATCACGCATGGTAATCTTCACGCCTCGACAATATCCTTTACCAATACGGTGGGGAATGATCCTAGCACGCCTAATGTAAACGAGGTTGATATCCGGCATCCGCTAATTTCATCCTTCGATATCTTCCCTACTTCGGCTTCAAATAGTCATTCCCCCTCCATGTTTCTCCTACATCGCCATACACTTGATCCAAGGACCACCAGCCAGTCTCCACTAGCTATCAACAGCGATACCAAAACACTAGATCTGTACTCACTCGCCATGATGCTCGTCTCCATAGGTCTCTGGACTACCTTAGAGAACCTCGTACCCAACTTGGACTCGCCAAGCGTTCCAGAGTCTGTTCTTGGTCAATTGGCAATTCGATGTGGCACACCATATATGAGGGCTGTGCAAGCATGCTGGAATGCGGTTGAACTTGAACTCTCACATCCCGGCAATGGTGACGATATTATTAGACAAGTACAGACGAGGGCGAGTGGTTACCTAGAAGCGTGCTGTATCTTGGATAGTGTCAGTGAGCTTGACGATCGTCTGAGCGACGATTTTGTTCACACTTCTTCACGCCAAAGCGTGAAACCAAAGGCTTCTGTTACGTCGTTGCCAGGACCTTCGGTGGCCACCCCTAAAAGCGAGACTTATGATACAAAGCGTGTTCTCCCACAGGAACGGTCACAGTCCTTCCCTGCCGACCGCGAACCCCTTACCAAATGTAAGATCATCATTAAGATTATTGCAGTATTGCCATGCTAACCTCTATCTAGCCCAACCGGCCGAAAGTAAAACTGAGAAAGCAAAAGAGAAACAACCCAAGCTCCGCTTATATCCCCAAATCCCTTTGCCAGCGGATATTGTGGAACAATGGAATGAAATCTTGATGCCACAGATTAACCTAGCTCTACGACATTTCTACCGCAAGCACCCGGAATCGGTTGAGATCTCACTTGAGTCTATTGGCGAGTCTCCCCAAAAGACTACCCCCACCGTACTAGTTGTTTGCACTTCGGTAAGCAAAGTGCGCGCAATCTTGAATAAAAGGTTGGGGATTCTCTTCGATGGGACGACAACGAATATTTCGCTCAAAGTATGCCGGGGATCTGTAGTGCGGTCAAGAAAAGGCCCTGTACGGAGTATGGCAAAGGGCGATAATCCGGATGCTCCGGGTCAGTATAACAGCGATGATGAAGATGAGCCTCAGGAGATGCCGGCGGCGAATCCTGACTACCAAGAGAAACCACAAAATGGAGCGAGCATCGGAGCATGGATTGGAGATAAACATCTCCCACCAGTGAGTCTAGGTGGTGTCATCCTCGTTGATGATAAGCCTTATGGCATGACTGTACACCATATGCTAGATGACCCCGACCGCCCTTTCCAAGTGCCAGATGAGCTTGAAGGATTTCCAGAAACTGTCACACGAGCCAGTGCACCCGCTTTTCGAAGCAGCGCATCAGCACGGGACATCTCATATATCACTGGGGGAGAGACATCCTCTGAAGGCAGTGACTTCGCTTGCGAGTTTTCTGACACGGAATCTGAATACTCGGTGACAGATATAACGAGCGATGAAGAGGACGAAGATGAAGATGAAGAGTTCAACCAACCAGGAGACATCCCGGGGATAGAGCCGGGGTGTGGAGACGGTATGTAAGGCCTTAGACTCGTCAAAGCCCCCAGTCCGGTCCCAATATCGATGGCCACATTCTTCATTTGGGAGTAGCGGAGGTGATCCAAGGCGTCCCCCGCTGATCTAGGCTTTGCAGGATATATTGTGACACAACCTGCTCTTGACGACGTCCCTATCGGGTTTTACCCGTCACCCGAAACGGAAAATGAGGTAAGATCGATTCCTCTTCTTGATATTTTTTGAGGCGACATTCCCCAATGAATTACTCACGCTAACTCCCTTATAGGATCACATTGATACTTACAGTGTCGGCGAAGTCTACGCTTCTTCTGGAATACGAAGGAGAACCGAAAACAATCTTGTCCACGAGATTGACTGGGCTCTATTTAAGTTTCAAGATGACAGACTGCCAGACCATAACATGTTTCCACCAGTGACGGCCGGGGATCACTGGGCTTCAACATTTGGCAACTTACAGCCGATGGATGTGACACCCCTTAAATCTTTACCTGGATTAGACGTTCAATGTGTGGCTCGTACCAGTGGTTCACAGGTAAGGCCTAAAGACAAGGTGGCCGCTTTTCATGTTCTGCCGAGCAGTAGCTGACGTGTGCTAGACTGGGAGGATTTTACCTGCACTCACAACCGTCAAGATGTACGGACGCGTCTCTCCAAGCCACTCGTACCAAGTTAGCGGAAGGATACCGGGAATATTTAAACCTACTCCACCCCCCAATCAAACTATGCATAGGGTGTCACTCGGCATACCTGGTGACTCGGGTGCTTGGGTCGTCGATAGGCTTTACGGCCGCCTATGTGGTCATATCTTAGCGTGGAGCGACCGCAAGCAGGTTGCTTATATATGCCCAATGGAGGTTTTGCTCCTCGATATAGCGGAGACATTACAAGCTACCGACGTACGACTTCCGAGTGGAGATGCTATTGTTTCGATTTCTGGCCATAGGGACGACAACGAAGTTGTAGAAATTTCAGGGTCAGAGGCTTGGGCCGAAGATGATATCCCAGACACGGAAGATATCTGCCAATCAGGACATACCCATATGTCTAAAGGCTTTGAAGAAGAGTCGAGGAAAGGAAACTTGAACCAGCCGGATGGGGGACGGTTTTCATCCAACATGAGTATCCTAGCGAGAGATATGGATAAAGTACATATCCAGGAGACGGAAGTCCGATATGGAATGGAATGAATTGGACAATACCATGGATATGGATTACGATTTTTTACGCCGACGACGGCGAATTGTTGGGGTCATTTTCTTCTTCAATGTCCTCTCTAAATATCCCTTGACCTGTCCGCGCCTCTCCCCTAGCTCAATAGGCCGCCCCTTTCATACTCTGGATTAAGGTAGTATGTCGACTGTCTGTTCGTTTCTCCTACGTAGCTTAGGTAGCTAAACCCAACCAGCACCAAGAGAAATGGTGAAAATCAATATACATATTAACCTACGATATATGAATTAGCAGAGCAAATACTACATGCGTTTTGACCATGCTTTTATCAGATGATGTGAAACCGGAACGGTGTAGGCTTAGCCTCTTAGGCGCTAAGCCTACTCTTCACCTCGTCACGGTTAGCTGTAAAAGCTAGAATAGTTTGCGCTGACAACTTCTCCCACACATGTACCATATTTTCTGTTCACCTTAACAAGTGACTAAGCCACCCCGTAACAAAAGGAATACAAGTAAATCCCGCTACTACTCTCGTGTACAAAAGGAAGCGTGGACAAGAAATTATATAGTATAATAGCTCACCCGGAAATGAAAGCCCAAGGGGCAGCTCGACGCCTTCTAGCACCCGACGTGGTGGGAATCACGGAAGAGAACAGCGAAGTCACGGTCACGGTGGGCCGGATCGTCGTGGTTCTGTTGCGGGTGATTGTGATCACTATCGTTGAGTTTCCAGTAGTGCTGCCATCGCTAGTTTCGTCCCCAGTTGACGATGTCGGCGACGGGCTCGGCAGTGTTGTTATCAAGGTCGTGACCGGCGATGATGTTGTCCACGCTGCTATCAACTGTCGCCGCCGGTTGGTTAGAGACGGTGATGGGACCGCGAGCGATGGCTCTGTCTCTAATGGGGACGCCGTTGTCGTCGTAAATTGGAGACCCGAAGCTGTGCTCGTGGGGGCCGTGGATCCTGCAACGCTTGATGGCTCCCACCCGGTCACTAGTGCGGTTGTTCCCTCTTCTTCGCATGATGTGGGCGCGGGGTAAGAGGCTAGAACCGAGAGGAGGAAGATGGCCTTATATCTCATTTTGCTGGTGGTATGGTGAGAACTGGAGGATGAGGTGGAATGGGAGTAAAGTTGGGCAAGGCTGCGTTCTCGAGTATTGCGAGGTCAGAGAGAGATGTGAGATTGGCCAATGCCCTCGGTGCTTAAGTATACGCGTAAGTTTTGATCAGATTGATTATTGTTATGAACAAACAAAATTACAACCCCCCCCTTGCCCTCTTCATTTTCCCTCCATATTGTATCTGCCTACCTATACTATACTATATATACTATTATGATGGTATTGGCCCCAACAAAGAAGATTTTTGGAGAAAAGACCAGCTTCGTCAGTCATGCCGTGTCTGGCGGCATAATATTCACAAGAATAGCCGGTCGGGGGCGGCCGTAACCCCTCTCCCTACCCTGATTTAAGATAACACCTTTTGCGAAATTGCAGCACGGGAAGCGCTGATTGCCGACTCTTGGAATCATCTAAGGCCATAAACAACTGTGATAAGAATCCAGTTTTAGTTGCGCGATATTCATAAGTTACGGTACTCACTGTACTAATGAAATAGTTATAATATTAATATGAGATCCTATATGACTTGTTTTAAGTGCGCGTCTGCTGTGATATCATCCGCCTAGGAATCTGAAACCAATTCCCTTTCTACTGCGCGTTCCGTCATGAAATAAATTGTGGTCTTCAGCGCTCAAACGCCTTGGGTCCCGGATACTCTGCCGTAGTAATAGTCTCGCGTATTCATATTGGCGTCCACCTGACAATGGCACATCTAAGACGGCTAAGCACACTATTTGAGGGAACTGCTGTCATCGTCTACGCACGTATTAAGTAGTCTGGCTAAAGGCATCAAGTCAACCCCCCCGAGGCGAACTAGAGGGAGAATATGCGGTCCAGCTTCGGATCATCATTTTCCCGTAACAACATACCGGTGGCTGTAGGATGTTTACTAGCCACCACACGCTACCTAGGTGGGATCTATTGAGGGCCAACAGGGCAGTCCATTCCCTTGCACCCTAATACCTTTCATAGGGCTATCGATGATGGCCCTCGGCGCCGTAAAGTTGTCCAATTCTGAGAGATCGCGAGCTTCGCTGCCCCCTTTCTCTTCTTTTTCCTCAGTTAGAATCTTAGTCTATATCATTAATACAATGTTGTGAGCCATTCCACACGATCGTGATATCACACACGTACCAACGCCATACATAAAAGGCTTACACTTCGCATAACCCGATTCCCTCAAGTCTGGTACGTACACTTTGACTGAACATGAGACGGGGGTGGACAGACCGGGCAAGATGGGAGCAACCAGCGACAATGTTCGAACATGGCGAGGGATAAGCCATCTATGAGTGTAAGTTGCGCCTCATGCTTGTGGTACCGTCAGTTATAACAACATGGAAGTTTATGAATGATTTCCTGTATACCTGGAGGCCCTGCCCGCTGAGTGCCTTAGGTAGGTTACCTAATAGGTATAGAAGGTAAAAGGTATTTAATTAAGCATACCTAATTTAGTTATACAGTAAATTATCTCTGTACGCCTTTAACACGATTAACTAGCTAGCGGGTACTATTACTCAACAGACACTTTCATGATGTTTATCGAATGTGACATACCATGAAGCCTACGGTCTAAAAGTATGGGTATTAAATTTGTAGTTCTTAACTCAAGACCAAAACTCTTGTGCAGGAGTATACATGTGATAGAAGCCCACGGAGTATAAAAACATGCAACTATAATTGGGCTGTTGTCCCTTGCAAAGGAAACTAACATACTTCTAGATATGTTCTAATGTGGTATAGTTTCTCCTTATATCATAAATGTGAATCCGGCCAACATCATAACGCCAGCAGTCAGGAAAGCTCCGAGACCTCCCGTCGCAAACGCGTGTGAGGAAGGCGCAGCATTGGGAGTTTCGGACGGCGTTGATGTTGTGCTTGAGGCTGGGGTCTCGCTCGAGCTAGAACTGTCGGCGTCACCGACGAGGCTACTGCTAACCATGCTGCTGAGAGCGCTGTCGTCTGTATACGATGCTGTGATGCTAGAACCATTAACGCAGGCTGACGGGGTGTCAACAGTGCCGTTGACGAAGCGAACTGCAGAGCACTGAAGGTAAAGGCATTGTTAGCATTGTTATACATCCTCTTCACTAGTTCTTTGCGTTGTTCCTGCCTGCATTGTGGTTGTCGCGCGATTGGAGAGTGGCATTATACGTGCATATGCGGATGTAGATGTTCAATACGACCGTCAACTCACCTGATACAATACACCATCGATACCAGAACCGACAATGCTGAGAATGGCCTTCTGTCCTACGTACTCGGACGGAAGAATGATATCTTTAGTGCAGTAGTCACCAGGACCGCTCTGCTGAACAATGCCGTAGACCTGAGTCCAATTGTTCTTGGAGATGTCATCAGTGATGCGATACAACCATGTGGTCTGAGGATGCGTAGATTTGGTGGCGATGGCATCACCACCGACATGGAAATCAACCGTGTCGATACTGTCGAGGCTAGGCATATAGCCGCCGCATGGCGAGTCGCCCTCGTCTTCGTCCTTGAACTCGCCTACAGTTGCTGGGTACTGGACAGTAAAATGTGCATGGGCGCTAGCGGCAAGGAGAAGCGCCGCCGTGATGGTGGATCGCAACATTGTGAATGTGTGGTAAGGGGTAAGTGAGACCAGCTAGAAAAGTAAGAACCAGCAAATCAAGAGGGAGAAAAGGCGTGTTAATCTAAATAAATAGATGATTCAAAAGCAAAGAAATCGACCGTGGTAGTCCATATAGTGTGGCCCGTGGTGTGATCTGAGATAAAGGCATGGCAAAGTAGACCCGCCACCCCTGCGATTCACCCACTCTATCTAATACATAGGTACCTTTGCGGGTTAGGTAGCGTGTATAACGTATGGTATGTATACATGTACTTAATCTGCTCAAGATGCCTCACAGTATCCGGGTTCATGGTAGGCGCATTCCCCACCACCTACCAGGTACGCAGGATCTGAAATACTACTGGTATGTGTAGGTGAATCAATCTACTACCTAATGTACTCATAGACGGGCATATCACTTGTATTGGTCTTCGTCTTCTTCGGGAGTTGGCACTTCCTGGAAATGGTGATTCAAGGGATGATACGTACGTGCTGGTGCTCTTTATGTATGTCACGTATACGGGCTTTCGTGAGGTTGATATGAGCAAGATTCTCTCACGCTAGGTAGCTGCGGGATCTAACTAGGGGATGGATAGCAATGAGCAACCCCTTGTCCATCAAGGTCCGAACCGAGATATTCACTCACCGTACACTAGACAGTTTTTAAGGTTAGGTAGGTAGCTTCTAACTACCTAATCCAACTACCTAATTCCTCGAGGTAAACTTTGGTGAAAGCACTACATGACAATATCTACTAAGTAATCTCTCGAATCATCTCTTGCCGGGTACTCAATCATGGCCACTGCAAATCTTGAACACTACGTCACGTATGACATGGAATCACATGAAATCACATGAAATCATGAAACCGAACGAGTTGTGGTAGTACTGAGAATATCAGTAACACCAGAGCCAGTATATATTAGTAGTGCACTTACTTAAGCGTCTACATCGAGTAACCAAGGGACATCAGGCTTCCCTTTGAGGCTATTTGAGCAAATTGTGGCAGATGCTAGCGCATGGCTTCTTGGCTGCTGTCCCGGCAATCGACTAAGACCCCTGCCCTCTACCCCCACTCCACTGATTTACCCCTCCTCTCCATTTCCTCACCCGATGAATCGTAGCGTAGGTATAACTCCGTAGAGGTAGGTAGGTTGGACAACAGGGATTAGCTGCTTTGTTAGATTTAGCCTCCTAGACGCCAAGCCTATCCTTCACTTCGTCATAGCTACTTCTATATAAGCTGGAATAGTTTGCGTTCTCTTATGCTAGTTAATAGGGACAACTTCTCCCATACACATATCATATTTTCGGTGCGCCTTAACAAGTGAAAAAGCCAGCCCGTAACATGCTTAATGAGGACATAATCATGCCGCTCTAAGCTTAAGCCTGTATACCAGTAAAATACCATTGTTTTAGTCGTGTACTACGGCCCGGGCTTGAAGAAGTTATTAATGTGAGCCAAAACGCACAGGTCATATGACGATTAAACGAATTCTAGTGTAGATGTAATATCGGGTGTAGGGACTAATGTACATCCTCCTTAGTTCACGTTGATGTTCATGTCGGCTTCTAATTTCTTGGTCTAATCCCGTGTATTAAAAGAGAGGGTTGCTGAATAGACCCGAGACACAAGGTGGGAAGGACGCAGTAGGATATGTCACTACATAATTCATTACCGTATATAATAGGAAGGCTCTTTATAGCGCTTTTCTGGAAAAAAAAAATTCAATATAATTCAAGATGCGGATTGTAGAATTGCGCAAAAGCGGCGAATATGCTATTCCCAATCCGTCAACAAACAAAACCAACCCGGCGTACTGGAATAATAAAGGTATGAAAAGTCTACCCTTCGGGAATTCATGTCCAAAGGTAGGAGACACTTTGTGAGACCAAATTAAATTATGTTGCTCCGTGAGTTGTCGGTCTCACTAATGGTCTCCATGTCTCGAAGGCTTATTTAATTATCGGTGTCTCTCTCTCGACACGCACGCATCGCTACGGTCATCAAAACAGACAATATGAGATATGTCTTATCCTTAATATTTTTCAACGTTATAAAAACGTTCTTGTTCCCTGATAATTTCTGTTTAGATGGCATTTTGTGAGAGGAGGGGCTGTTTGTTGATATGGCTCTGGTGAGCGCGTCCCACATTATGTACCTAGGTAGTCGAGCGATGAGCAAGTTTCTGCTATGAGCAAGTTTCCAGTCCAAGTGCCCAACCAACATGTCATTGAGAGATGGGATGAAAGATCGGGATACCCAAGTACCTACCTAAATATAGCATGTCTATCTACACAGCCTAACCGGTAGGTTAGTACCTATCTCCCAACCCCGCTACTAATCTTACCTACCTACCTACACTACATTTTACCTTTGTATAGCGCTACCACTTTCGCACATGCGCTTATTTGGCATAATACTAATAATATATGTATGATATTTCGTCTTCTGGCATGTGGTATCACACCTGCATCTTCATAACCTGCCTCCGCTTTCTTGGTGATCCTCTAAATATCAACGTTGCGCAATACCTTTCCTTGTAGCGCGCCTATCCCATCTTTCCGCTAGACTTGCTCTCTGCCGGAGGCTAACCACGCGGCAATTACACCCACCCGTATTTCGAAAATCCGATTTCAAACCTAGTCGAGAAGCGGTCGCATTCTGAAGTTATACTGCGGGCGATGATTAGGTCACGGTTCTAGATTCTTGATCGACTGTTACCTTAACGTGCAACGGCCTAGGTTCCCGGCGGTACCAGGGCCTTAATGCACAGTCCACAACATCTACTCTTTTTATAATTAACTTTCTCGGGTTCCGGTGTATTAATTTAGCTTGTCCTGGGACGCAGGAGATCCCCAGACGCCGAAATTCACACAAAATGGAGCGGAGACATGATCATGGCTCCACGAACCCCCTATTCACCCCGACGAATGAAGCGTTCGCTCGGGGTTACTGGTATATCGTTGCAGCCGTAATAATCTTGCTAGCAGTCATCCGCGGCATCAACTTTGTCCAGGATGGAAGTAGGTGAGCTAATATCAATATTGACAAAAATGACTTTGATGGCCCCTAGTTTTGACCTTGACTGGCAGACTTCGTAGATCTAGAATCGTTTCGGTCCAGTATCCCACGAAACCCTCGAACCGATTTGCGCAAACATGGGCGACATTGACGGCTGTAGGGCGGGAGATGAGTTATCCTCAACTCTACGTTCCCACTCGATATTTATCTTGGATGACTCCTCCCCCCCTAGGCCGTGTCCTCGTGATGCTCGTGTACTGGGCCATCATCATCTACATGATGGTTCAAGGCGCTGTAATAAAAGATGTTTATTTCTGGGAACGAATCGGCTATCGGAATGCCTGGGTCACCGTAACCCAAGTTCCTCTTCTTTATCTTCTTGCATCAAAGACCAACATGATTGGGCTCATCATTGGTACAAGTCATGAGCGGCTGAATTGGCTTCACCGATGGGTTGCTCGGACTATGTTCGTCACTGCGACGGTCCATGGTTTCCACTTCTGGGCTGAGTGGGTACATTATGATATTGTACAAGACGAGCTGGAAACACTATCTACAATTGTACCTTACGGTCTCGGGGCCTGGGGTATCCTGCTGTGGATGACCATCACCTCTTTCAAGCCATTCCGGTCTATGGCCTACGAGTTCTTCATTATTCAACACATCCTGGCAGCTGTTATTTTCTTGTATGTGGTGTATGTTCATATCCCTGTTGCCGCTAGGTATAATGTCTGGTTCGCTGTCGCTGCTATTTCTTTTGATCGGGCTTGCCGTCTCATTCTGTTAGTCTGGCAGAATGTGAAATTCAAACCGAAAAAGACATGTTGCAGGAGAAGCCACCGATTCGGTCACCAAACACAGCTTACAGCCGTTGGGGACTCGATAACGGTGTTGACTCTCTCAAACATACACTTTGAGTGGTCTGCGGGCCAACATCTCTACATATGGATTCCTCGAATTGGGGTGCTTGAAACACATCCCTACACAATTGCCACATCTCATCCTTTGCCTGGTACCTGTATCTGCAACAGTATCCAATTGGTAGTGCGATCTCACAATGGATTTTCAAAGAGACTCCATCGATTTGCACAGAAGGCCGAGGCTTCTAGTAAAAAGGAGACGGTGAGGGCCTTCGTGATTGGGCCCTACGGCCGGCCTCCGCGGTGGAATATTTTTGAAACTCTGATTCTCATTTCAGCATCGACGGGTGCCTCGTTTACACTACCAATCCTCGAGAGCCTTCTCGAGTCGAAAGCAACGAATTGCACGAAGCGAGTAGACTTCTTGTTGGCAGCGAAACAGGGTGAAGAAATAGAGTTCTATCTCGAACGTCTTCACGAAGCCATTGACAAGGCGCAGTCGGTAGGCCTTGATTTGACGGTCCATATTGCTGTGACGGGAAACGGACAGCTGGGAACTCTAGGCTCGTTATCTACGAGTTCAAGCACTAATATAGAGAAGGGGACGCTCGTCAGGGACGGAGAGACTGCGGCGGGAGCTGCGTCAATTCCCATGAGCGGGTTAGCACCGCGGAAACGACTGTCACAGAGCAGTATTGACTCGCATATATTTCACTCGGCAGCTCGACCTGACGTTGCGAACTTCATTCGAGGGGCGGTAGAAGCAACAGGGGGCGAGACAGGCGTAGTGGTCTGCGGTGGGCAGTCTCTAGTCGCACGAGTGAGAACAAGCGTGGCAAGGTTGAGCGACGAGCGAGCCGTCCATAAAGGTACAGGGGCGCAAGGGATTCATTTACATGTCGAAGAGTATAGCTTTTAGCCTAGACATTATGGTTAGTTGCGAGATAGGGACGATTCGTATATACCCTTTTTCATATAAATATGCTACGTCACTTGCACTTATTACGCTTGAGTTCCACCATGGTGTACGATGGGCTAGGAAAGGCTAGGCGAAGTTTTGGAGCTGTTTAACGATGCATGATCGGTCGCTAGTATTTAGGCTAACTATCTCGACGGGGGAAATGTGAAATATAGAGTATCTGGGTTAGGTGTCGCGGTTTGGACTTGAAAAGACTTTGGGCGGGATCAACTTCGGGCCGGCTGTGTCCGAGCTGCAGCCCTGAAGCTATAGTATCTCCGACGATGCTCGAGGCGTGGCGGGGTTCCCAATCCCTTGCAGGATCCACTGAAAATCTCTCCCCCTCGATGACTCCTAGCCCGATCTGACGTTTCTTCGATTCATTTGCTCTGATCCATTTGTGTGTAGCTCCCCTCAGCCCTCAGTAGTATACTGCCCTCCTCATTCTCACTCTAATCTAGCTACCTGGGATATGTACCTGTAGGTAGCGTGCGACGGCATAACCAAATGGTGACTGGACGGGTGCCTCACTTCTGCCATTGGCCCTAGGCATACAAGTCCCTTTATTCGTGGTGCCCAAGACAGACGGACTCCATTCTCAATTTTGCTAATTTTGCCCTAACGACCTTTCTAAGTGGTCGAATACATGACGCTGTCAACCCGTGTCTTCTCATTCGATTCTCTGTTGTCTCTCCGACGTTTGCGCATTGCCCGGCCTCTGCGACGCAACTTTAATTTATCATTACCCCACCAACAAAATCACCACCTTTTCCAACCCCTCCAACACTACCAACACCAACATCTCTACCATCACTCTTCTTTCCGCAGACTTAGCTGTCTTCCCTCTTCTTCAGTCGGACCCCTCTCCAGATCCCTTTGTCCTCAAGTAACGCGAAACCCCGTACACCCGCAAACGCGCGGCGTCACCATGACCGCTGTAGATCCCGTCGACGAGCTCTCTGCTCAGTTGGAGAAGCTTGGTTCCCTCGACAAGTATCCGAACTGCTATCCAGATGTCAATCCCCAAGATATCTATCGCGCACATATAACTTCCATCCTCCACGAAATCACCGGGGTCGACCACACTATCATTTACAATGCGCTCCAATGGACCTTGTCTTTGGACAAGGGTGATTTGGTCCTCGCCATCCCCGCCCTTCGAGTCAAGGGCAAGCCTAACGAGCTCGGCCAGCAATGGCTAGAGAAGGTGTGTTTTGGCCTCCTAACACATTTTCCTGAGCGATTGCGCTAATAGATATCTTCATAGTGGCCCGAGTCCCCTCTAGTCGAGAAACCCGTCATCAACGGCTCTTTTATGCCATTCTTCTTCAAGCCGGTTCCTCTGACACAACTTACCATACCGACTGCTCGGAAGCTAGGGCGTGAGTTCGGCTCAAACAAGGCAAACGGCCTCAAAGACCCAAGCGACCCTTCAAAGGGCCAGAAGCGCATCCTTATTGAATTCTCGAGCCCTAATGTGAGATGCATCCCGGCTTGCCCTCGATATTATACCGAATTAATGTGTTGAATAAAATATATGCTAATACCACCTCATAGATTGCCAAGCCTTTCCACGCCGGCCACTTACGAAGTACCATTATTGGAGGCTTTCTAAGTAACTTGTACAGCATCGCCGGGTGGGATGTCGTTCGTATCAACTACCTCGGTGACTGGGGAAAGCAGTATGGTATCTTGGCTGTCGGTTTTGAGAGGTATGGTAGCGAAGACGCTCTGGCAAAGGACCCCATCAATCATCTCTTCGAGATCTACGTCAAGGTCAATAAGGAGATAGCCGAAGAGAAAGAAGAAACCGAGAAATTGCAGAAAGAAGGCAAGACAGCCGAAGCTCAAAATATTATCGAGAATTCCACCGATGAGCAAGCTCGTAAATATTTCAAGCTGATGGTGGATGGCGATGAGAAAGTTCTCGCCCTGTGGAAACGATTCCGAGAGCTCAGTATTGATCGGTATAAAGAAACCTACAACCGGTTAAATATTCAATTTGACGAATATTCAGGCGAGAGTCAAGTATCAGAAGAGGCTATGAACGGAGCAGCGAAAAGTATGCTAGAAAAGGGTATCGCTGAAGAGTCGGATGGTGCGCTCATCGTCGACTTTAGTAAGCACGTGCAAGGAAAAGCCGGTAAAGCGCTAGAGAAGCCCATCGTTCGAAGGAAAGATGGCACCGCGCTCTATCTCACTCGCGATATTAGCGAACTATTAAACCGCGAGGAAAAGTACCACTTCGACCACATGATATACGTCATAGCTTCTCAGCAGGATTTACACGTTAAGCAGTTCTTCAAGATTGTTGAATTGATGGGCCACAAGGAGATCGCTTCCAAGGTACAGCACATCAACTTTGGGTTAGTTTTGGGCATGAGCACTCGAAAGGGCACTGTCAAGTTCTTAGATGATATTCTTCGGGACGTCGGCGACTATATGCACGAAGTTATGAAGAAGAACCAAGACAAGTATCAGCAAGTTGAAAATCCCGATGCCGTTGCCGACATTATGGGTATCAGCGCTGTTATGTGTCAAGATATGGCAGGCAAGAGGTACGTATTCGCCCAGTCTCCCTCTGTATTTCATGCTCATTAAAGCTAATGGCACGTCTAGAATCAATAACTACCAGTTTGACATGGCTGTTATGACCTCGTTTGAGGGTGACACGGGCCCATATCTTCAATATGCTCACGCTCGGTTGTGTTCTATCACCAGGAAGGCTAATCTGAGCGAAGAGGAAATCTCATCGGCGGATTTGTCTCTGCTCACAGAGGTTCACGCCGTCAACCTTGTGCGGGTGTTGTCGCAATGGCCTGACGTTGTGCAAAACACACTTCGTACGCTGTAAGATTTCATCTTTCATTCTTTGGTGAAATATTTCTCTAAAATTATATCTAGCGAGCCTACAACAGTCTTGACATACCTGTTCAAGATGACCCACGTGTTAAGTTCTAGCTACGACCATTTGAGGATTGTAGGATCAGAGCCAGGCCTCATGAAAGCACGTATGGCTTTGTATGATACGGCGCGAATCGTTCTTAGCAACGGTATGCGCTTGCTTGGACTCACCCCCGTAGAGAGGTAAGTACTTCCATATCTCCTTGGGCGCAGTGTAACAAATCACTCATTATCTGGCAGAATGTAAATGCTTTTTTTTCCCTCTGAGAGTAGGGTGATGTATCGCCCACGAGGAGCACAAGGGCATGCTTTACTTGCAGGGACTGGATGATACAAGAATATATTGACTTCCAGTCTTGGTAAATTGAAAGCGGTAAATCGAAAGCCGGCGATCTACGCTCGAGCTAGATCGAGACGCCACTATGCATGAGAAGGACGGGCAGATATTTGGTGCCACGACGGTTGTAGAACCACTCCCGTCCATCGACCCCCAAAATCATGGTAATCCACGGCTGATAGAGACTTTTTACTAGACAAATAAATCAAATATGAGTCTGCCGTGGCTCCAATTAATCAGGGGATAGCCGCTGATCTTTAAGTCTCTAAAGACACAACAAGTTCATTGGTGTGACAACCGTAGTGTATACGCCTGCAAACTTGTTTTTGTTTCAAGTACAACCTTCCTCGTGCCGCTGTCTTATATGACGGGCTAGATCCGGCTATTTCCGCTCAACCTACATTTCCCCCGGGCTTCCCCGTTCTCCATGCCTCACCTCTTCACAACTTTTCCCGAACAATTTAATGACAGTATTGCAACATATCTTGTATGAAATTAGTATTGCAACGCTTCTTGTATGAGGGTATCTCGGCTTCGACCGAGTCGGAGCCACTTCAATCTCGCTCGAGTTTGAGCCTCTTCGATCTAAGGTGACGGTGTGGTGGGACTGCTTCTCACGTGCACACCTGACTGTTCAATTTATGCTTTCTCAGCCCCGAGACGTGCAGGTAGCGGGATTCACTTGCCAGCATCAGCGAACTCAGTAAACACGAATGAGTACCGTCTTGGCAAGAAGCATCGCGAGCTGCAATTATGACATGTCGACTAGGGCTTTTGATCAGCCAGCCTCTCAGTAGATAAATCATTCCTTCTGGTTATCCTGATAATTGTCTACAGCAATATGGCCTAATTGAGACATGGTCTCCGCATTCGGGTCCGCTAGATTGTTTATTGACGGCTTGATACTTACGCAGCTAGCCACTTTATGGCCTAGGTCAGGTTGCTAGTGATTGACGGTATGAGAGGCAGGAATCTCCAACGACGTCTTCCATACGACATCGGAATCCTTTTGAGGTAGTCTGCAGCCGAATTCGGTTCTTCGCTTCGTTCTTTCGCCGCGGCTCCTATAGCTTCCTGGTACTATGAAAAAATGGCCGACCCCTACATCCATTGAGAACGTTACACGGCGACAGGCTTGCCCTGGCCACGCCGACTATCGGGATTCTGACAGACACTGAAATCGATTCACTTTAACCTCTCGGGATGCGCGTCGGATCTTGGAATCCCGGCAAAGTCTTGGAAACGTTGCCCGATAGGAGGCACTTTTGATTCTAGTCGTACCTTAACGTTAACCCAATCGCGATTTAACAAGCTACGATACTTCCGCGCAGAGAGCCGTCGCAGATCAACAACACACCCTTGACTATGGCTTCATTCCGGCCTCGTGTGGTGTAGACTACTTGCGATATCGTGAGTTTCTCTCGACCAGTGAAAATACAGTGGCATCATAGCGTCGCCTTCGCTTCGTAGCAGTATCACGAACCTGTATCCCGCCGAGGAATATTTGCCTCGTATCCTAGCTCTTCGCCGGTTCCGAAGGCCCCTTGCCTTATCTCATGGCTCCACAGAATCTCGAGAGCCCTGATGCCTTTGCATATAATAAACTTTCATTGTTTTAACTAAATCGGAATTAGGATTGGGCGGCGTGTTTAATAAGCGACTTTGAGTAATGAAATCAACGTTTCGACTTATAAGGGCATCTGATATCTCCAACCTTGGGTCTCTATTCCCCAATGGACCTGAAGTATATCGTCCTATGCTTCGTCGTTTACCCCCACATGCTCGCATAGCCTAGTCTTTGACGTGATTACCATGGAAGTAGTCCTTTTCTTAGCATTGGTAGGATTACTATGTTTTGCTTTACGCCTAAAACATGCTAAGGGCAGGATTCCTCCTGGTGCTCATCCTCTTCCGGGTCCCAAGAGTAAGTAGCGATCTCCAGTATCCCCAACTCCTTATAGTTAAGTCTCGCGGTTAAGCTTTAAATTCCACAAATTCCTAACTACTAACATTGACAGGCTACCCGATCGTGGGCCGGGTACACGACGTACCAACTAAGGCATCATGGCTTAAGTTCTATGAATGGAGCAAAGAATATGGATCAATATACCAGACGGAAATCTTTGGCACGGTTCACGTTTGGATCTCGTCAGAACGGGTCGCCCACGACCTCCTTTCCCGACGAGCCGCCATCTACTCGGATCGACCTCAAATTCCCAATCTCCCAAACAACCGAATCAAAGGAGAATATCTAGCTTTGACCGGTCGCAATGGCATGTTTGTAGTTCCGTTCAAGGAGAGTACTACTTGCTTATGCTGTCTACAGATACATGGAAACGTCAACGGAAATTAGCTCAGCAATTGATGACAGCCAACGCATCATTACACGATTACCCGACAAAAGAGCGCGATCGCTTCCTCTATCTCTTTTCGACCGATCCGTCTCAGTACCGTGAATTCATTGAACAGTTTACTTCCCGTACCGTAGCCCGACTAACATGGGGAAGCCCACACTCGGCACAACGGCTCCGCGTCACAACAGCCGGTCTCCTCGTGACGATTTCGCCGGCGGGTGCACTCCCCAATCTCATCTCGTGGTTAATGTATCTCCCGACTTTCTTAAGCCCCTGGAAGCAAGAGGAAAATGCCCGCCATGCGATGGAGGCCGAACTCCTGAAAGACAACGTCAAATATGCGCATGATCGTATCGACGATGGGACTGTCCAGCCGAGTTTCATCCGCACTTTTATCGAGAACGCGGGTCTTCCTGGCGGCAAGTCAGAATGCATCGAAGAGGTCGAGGCTTCATATGTTATCGGCCAGATGGCCATTGCTGGCGCTTTAACTATAGGCAGTCCTATTCAGAGCTTTCTCCTGGCCATGTTACATTATCCCGATTGGCAAAGGAAACTCCAGGATGAGATTGACAGGGTTTGCGATGGTGCTTGCCCCCAGTGGGAGGACCGGGAAAACTTACCCATGCTGCGCGCAGTTGTCAAGGAGATTATTCGGTGGAGGCCGCCTGTCCCGACGGGTATGTCAACATAGCGAGCAGTTGAGTGGGATGTTGAGATCACGATTAGTGCTGACATAATCAATCTAGGGATCCCCCATGCAATCGAGCAGGATGACGTGTATAACGGTTATTTCATCCCTGCCGGTGCGACCATTCACGCTTTGGAATGGTAAGCTTAAACATCGCGCATCAACTTCTCCTTCTCATTCAAGATGAACACGACCTAACTCAGAGGCAGGGCTATGACGAGAGATGAGAACACGTATCCCAATGCCGATGCCTTCAATCCCGCGCGCTGGCTCGAGCCCGAATACCCGACGTACAAGGAACCGTTGACGGTGTACCCCAAGCTAAACGGTTTCAGCCAGTTCGGATTTGGCCGGCGTACCTGCCAGGGTATTCCGCTCGTCGAGCAGGACCTATACCTCGCGATGGGTGGCCTGGCCTGGGCTTTTGACATACGAAAGAAGCGGCGCAAGGACGGCAGCGAGGTACAGGTCCACTGGAACGACTACACGCCGCTGCTTATCGCCAAGCCTGTGCCGTTTGAGTTCGACGCTATCGTGCGCAGCGAGGAAAAGAAGGGGCTCCTGCGGCGGATGTGGGAGTCCGGGAAGGGCGATGAGTAAGTTACATTCTTGGGGCAAATCCTATCCCTCTACACTCCCTTTTCGCCTAGTTTTCTTGGTTTGGTTACATTTGAGAATTTCAAGATTCCCTTTAGGCCCGAATCAGGGTTTCTAAAGCTTCTGTGGTACTTGGAAGATTACGCGAGAAAAATATAGATGATTAACTCCGGGTGCTATAGTGATCGGGAGCAAGAAGACAAAGTGCTCCGCCAGGAATTCCGCCGCAATCTGTGCGGCGAGGCAGATGACGCCGAGAAGAAGGAAATAGGAGTCGATACCCCGATTGTTGATGATGCTGCGAGCGATCGGGGTAGCGATACTAGTGGCCCGACGCACTCTGCTACTGAATCTATTTTCTCTTTAGGGCAATCTGATTCTGATGTATGCGAGACGGAACATTTCAGTATTTTGAGTTGATGGTTATCACATATTATAGACATATCTTCATTTTCCCTAGGAAAGGGCGGTAAGTATGTAACTTGATCTTAGAAATCATATGTGGGATATTGGACAAAGCTTGGTTCATTTTCTCCTGGGAAGGTTTGGAGCGATATTATTAATGTATAAACAAAACATATCATCACCCTTTACAGATATACAAGTATATTGGGCAGTCTTTTTGAGTAGCGCAGCATACCCGGGGATTGACTCTTGCGCATTCTCCCATTTCGAATTAGTTTGCTATATCGATGTGCTGTGTACATTAGTAGAGTCCATCTACATTGGCGATATATTCGCGTAGCTGGTCTCGTGTTCGCGGACGGCGCTTAGATGGCTTAGAGACATCGCTACTCCATTGCCTTGCACAAATCCCTCTTTAATTTTCCGTCTTTTTCAAGCGCCTATGATCACTCAAACGTCGTATTGTTAGTCTATAGTCAGCCACGCGGGCTTTGTGGTTGCTGACATGACATCACTAGGTAGTTGATATTATCGTCTCCCTAATTGCAAAGAGCGGTTCGGCACCTACGCAACGTTACACACCTACTACTAAGACTATCACACCTTCGAGAACAAAGAAGGTGTTTCCCATAGAGCATAGACCGCTGGTTGAGTTAGTGTTAGGCTTTGCGCAGCAGCAAAGGACTTATTCAGTATGTCCAACACCTAGGTTTTTGACAGGTAATCGCCATCCGAAGTCGTCGCGACTTACTAAGCGGCAACTCACTAGTGTTAGTTGGGTCCCGATGCATGCATGTAGGCTTGACTGTTTCTAGAAAGTCAGATGCTGAGAAAAGAAGTTTTTGGGTTATGGCTTGCCGCCGCCGACGACCACGGAACCCACCGACTGAATTAACCGCTCGCCATACCTTTTTTTTTTTTTTTTTTTTTTTGAAGCACTTCGAGAGTTAGCCGCCTTTCTCGGATCGGCTACATTAGCATTGGTTCTGCGGCTTTGGTTGCTCCTCGCACTACTTCCCCCGGCATCGTGTCGCTTGATTACTGAGGCTCGCGCCGATAAGCCCCGGGTCCCGGACGAATAGATAGATAGATCGATATGGCTGGTAGAGTGCCGAATAAGTAGCAAAAATCTCACACAGTAATACCGAGCGTCATTTCATCCGTAGTTTTTATTTTCGTTTGTAATCTGTATTCTTTGGGTTTCATTTTATTTTTTTCATCTGTAGTTCGACATTTTCCTCATAGGTACAACCATCTTCATAGCAATACTATGTTGTACATGAACTATTCTTAGATTAGTATATAGTTTAGCGTAAGTACGAGAACCACGTGCGATAGTTTATTAGGTTTGAAGTGAAGCAGGTCGAGAGTCTGTTTGCGGAAGGTTAAACGCGTAGAACATACTTGTTCCTCGTTTCTAGCCTGGCGACCTGCATTGGACACATGGGGTGACGCGAGAGTGACTTTTGTCTAGAGGATAGCGGGAAGGGAGTAAGACATATACTTTTATTGTGCGTGATGTCTATCAAGGTGTTATGCAGGGGACCGGCCCTTGCTATCCGTCTTCTTTTTGTCCCTTTCCCAACTGTGCCTGTTTTCGTGTAGAAATTTAGGTGTCCTCGGCACCTATATCATACGTCTAGCCTATGCGATGTGTTTGAAAAAAAAATACAACCCCGGATCCCCTTTAACACCCCTGATTCCTTGTTTGAAATATGTCCGTATCTACCAAGTATGTTCACACCTTTTTTTATGCGTGAAAGAAACACAGGTGACAAAAGCAAGGGTTCGGAAGTAGAATAGTCCGAAAACCCTCTTATTACGCTTCACATGCTGATGACATGATGTCGAATCGTCGTGATGTGAACCGCGGATACCTATGATACTAAGTTTTTTTTACCTCCCTATCCAGTACGCAGGGCTAAGCCTCTGGCGCGAGATAGCTTCGGCTATATCGGCGTCGCTCATGTTCTCTTGTCCGTTCAGCGCGTACCACGGCGCCGTCTCATCGCCGATGAGGTAGTAGCTCTCTCCCATCGGCACGCTCGGCGAGTATGCGAGAGCCACGCCCATAGTGCTTAGTCCGCCCGTCCACATCTGGCTTAACTGCAGCCAGAAATTCTCTCTCTGGGCTGCGCTCAGAGAGCGTGCAAGATAGAATACGGGTGTATAGTTCTTGTCTGAACGTGGGGTGAACTTCGCTCGGAACGGACGCTCTGCCGTCATTGTGCCTGTGCCCGTTCCGTCGTCCAGGGGACGTAGGTGCTTCCCGTTTAAGGCGAAGTAGTCCATACAGCTCCCGCATGGCCTTGAGCTTAACAACATCGCGTCTACGAGTGGGTATGCGCCGGGAGAGTCGAAGCTCTGGAAATACGCGAGTAAGAGATTTTCCTCAGCGTGGTGGCCCTGGGGTAGCGTGTTTGCCGCCGTCCAGAGATCAGTCTCTCCATTACTGAAGAGGAGGGACGTGCATAGGTTGACGTTGTAGTTGCCGCTAGTTCGTAGGCCGCTTCGTACATACTGGAGGAGAGATATAATGCGGGCCAGGTGTCGACTCGACAAGTTTACGTTCTCGCCACTCTTGTCTCTTACACGGAAGGTAGGAAGTTCGACGAAGATAAATTGAGGCATGGTGATTTTTGTTGTTGGAACTGTTGAGGTATGTTGTACTCGATAAAATACTGGAGAGCTGATGTTTGTCAACAAGGTCCTTCAATGTTCCCTTGTTAGTTTGTGGCTGTTAAGAGATGGCTCTCAGTTGTTTTGATGCTGCCTTCCGATTCGCTGTCTCTGCGTTCTTTCTCTCCCTTTTAGATTCGCTGGTAGGAAGAACCACCACTTTAGATTAAATTATTAGTGAAATGGAAGCTGTAATTAAGATCTGATGAGATAGTATATTGTTTGTCTGTTCACCGTCTTTCATCTATTGTTCCTGGTACTATCATCTTATATACTTACATTTCTTTCCTGACGCCATAGTACTCTTTCCCTTTTAGACACAACACCGGATTCCAAACTGTGATATCATCACAAATGACTTCACTTTTTTCTTAGACTCATGTTGACCCGCTCTTCATAATACCGACCACGGCAGTAACCGGCGGATGAGCCGTCTAAATGGCTGCTGACTTCGTGTCTAATTTTGCTAAAACACGCGCGATGTTTCAGAAGGAATTGTCATTGCGGCAACAAGAAAACAGTCTGGGTTATAACAAGATGATAGGCTACTGGTATAACGTTGCATTATTCCACTTGAAATGTCGATGAGGCTCGCCGTCCAAACACGTGGCTTATCCTTGCCGGCTGACCTCATGTTTTTCCATATAGGAGGGTACCATCAGGAATCTGTCCTAAGGAATGGATCAATGAGGCTCAATGACCCAGAGATATGGGTTCCGGGGTTGTAGGGCTGAAGGAACCGAGCCGTTGTCTTGTCTTCCGGTATGGATTAGAAGCTAACATCCTTGTCTTAAAGAGTAAAACTTCTTCAGTTCTATATCAGGTAGCAAGATCCCACTTTTTGAATATCTTCTGCTACCAATTATGGAATCTTGTGGGCTCAGGTAACTCCAGAATACTTTTTTTTTTTCTTCGGTACGTTTATGTCTCATGGCGAAGGAATCGGGCCGTCCATCAACCTCAGTGGCAGTGTTCCCGGGGTAGGCTAATAGGAGTATCATTTTCAGCTCTAATGGCGAGGAGCCTAAATAGCATATTCTTGCAGATAGTTATACCGGAGAATAACATCGCGCCTTGATTGTTAAGCGGAAGCTACCGAGATGGTGGCCTGGGGAGAGGCAGCCAAGGAGTAATTTGTAGGATTCCAGGCTACGGCTACTGACAGTTTCATAAATACATTTTGATATAGTATGACGAAAATGAAGCACGCTATAAAATATTACATGGCTTCTCAAACTTCTACCTCTTATCATTGGGTCGTTGGTTTGCGCGGTATGCGCTAGGCAGATCGTTTTCAGCTGTACAAGTCCCGATTTCGTTATGCATTCCGATCCTTGATAAGTCATCTGAGTTTTCCGGTTGTTCTCAAGTATAGCCGTCTCTGTGCCAATTTTAAATAATAATCGTACTTATAGAGTCAACTTGCTGAGGTCATCAGTACTTTTAGATTGTGCGCACTTCGTGTAAGATGTAATGCCGACCAATGATTTTGCCGGGTCTGAGGCTTGGCCTAAAGGTGTTACCAATTCAGGTCTTTCTCGCCTATTTGGGATACAAACTCTGGCGGTTGATTGGCCAAGCGAAGGTGGAAAATAGATCTAAAACCCCTGCAGAGTACAGCCCCTACACGACGGTGTTCACTGTTTGTTAAGGTAGTGAGATGGACTTGGAAATATTGAGTCATCACATATGACGATACATCTCAAAATAAATACTATGTTTAGTAACGGCTATGTAGGGTTAGGATGATGTATTTTTTTATGGGTAATTGATAGCGCATATATATCTCAATAATTACAGAGTAGCCGGACTCCGGAACTCCCGAATCCACAGTGCTATAAGTACGTACTGGATTGATGTCATTAGTTTTCAAACTATACCCCCAGTCTATATCTTCCTACCATAGCCGTGACGGTTACGAGTATGAGCTTAGTTAGTAGTGAGAATAGCGAGACGCTATATAAATATCCTACATAAGTTCTCCGGATACTAGTTGGGCAGGGATCGGAAAGTTTATAAAGAGCCATATTTCCGTCTTGACAGTTTCGCATCCCAAACTCACCGAATGACATTGTGTGCAATGATAACACTCTGTAGGAGAAAGCCATGAAAATAAATAAATAGATATTGAAATGAAGCTTAAGTGAGTGCATTGGGCAGGGTGGGCCGGAACATGGAGACTCCGTGTGTGACAAGGGGCTATGATTAGCAGCTTGGAACTGAGGTCATATTCAACTAATAATTCTATACGGCTCTCAAAATCCTTAGATTCCCAGGAGTCAATCTGGAAGCCTGGGAATCATGAGGCCTATTTATACCCATTGGGCCCTACTATGATTCTATTCAGCTGAGGACCTGTTGGGTCTATACGCCGTATTCCAGAAGTCTTGGTTCTGGAAATCCCAGATCCGAAAGTCTGTCTCAATTCTAGAGGTCTTAGTTGCAACTGAGACTCCGTGATAGCTTCATATCCAATCATCCCTATTGGGTGCTGGTGGCCCCATTAGGTGTAGTATGGTCTTGGCAGTCTTGGCCGTGTGGCACTGTCACAGAAGGAAATAGAACAGTTGTTGACCTGAATTTCTCGCATTCACGAGCTCGCCGCACCTCGATCAATCGACTCCCCACGAGAAAGTTAGTGAGAATTACGTAGAGGTGTGGTGTTCGGACTATCTCTACGTGCGCGATCATTTAGACAGTGCGCTCCCAAGGAGTTGATGAGTGAGCGCATTTGGTCGTTTTAATGTAACAGTTTTTTGTATGAAACTATGAAAATTCGTGCGCTATTAACTTAAAGTGTATTTACACCCTAACAGCGCTTGCACAGAATTTGTTATTTATACCATAGACACTAGCTCTTAGCGAATGTGTAGACTATCGTCATAAGGTCCTATGTTGGTATACCATCAAAAATACTAAAAGAATAATGTTTTAAGGCTCTTCAACCGTCTATTGTCGCGAGGCTAGATCATGTTAATTGAAATGTAAAGCTCATACAAAAATATCAAACACTTCGAAAATATGCCTCTAACAAATATTAATGTCTACAGTTGTAGGCAGGGTGCTAAATTATTACTTTAGGAACGAGCTATGATCTAATACCTATATAATAGTTACTAGGTAGGTAGAGGACATAAAGTACACATAATTAAGATACAACAAGCAGTATTCTTTTACTCCTCACCTAGGTTCTGGTAGCACCCATCTAGGTAGGAAGTAGTCTCAGTAGTGAGTGTCACACCTGAAGCACGGAATGGCTATCCTACCCACTACGGCAGGTCTCCCAAAAGGAACATGGAATAAACAAGGTGGTAGCTTGACTTCTAGAATAGACTATATAGTACAGAGCCTCCAGACCCTACGGGGGGACCAACTCAGCAGCCGGTCTGTTAGGCATCACACCGTGGCTGTGAGGATATATTAATCGTAGATAGAACGAATTTTAACGCTGCACGTTCTATGTTTTGGACAAAAAAGACAAATCCAATCCGGAAAATGACCCCAAGTGGAACTATTCCCTAACTACGTTAACTAGAAACAAGTGTGATTCCCCTCGAGGATTTGTAACTAGTGAGAAACGCAATACCTCGAAATCTGGCCCCTCTATAAAGGAAGATAAGCGGCCTCCAAGTGTAGCCAAAAACGTTTGGTTCCAGCGCCCTAGAATAATTGTGACTAATATTGCTATGCTGGGTTTACCGATAACAAAGGGGACTACTACCAAAAGTAACACTGAAGACACCTCGATATATAAAATGGTTGCGAAAGGATTGATGAGACAATATTGAACCAACAGGCGTGATTTCCCAGACTGAAGCCCGGATGTGAGTTCATTCTGGCTCCATTTCCAATCACGATGTTTAAGTAAGTTCACATCAAAACACGTGGTTTTAGTCAGGGTTTGCTTTACTTTTTGGGGAAACGGGGTTGTGGATTAATCGTGTACAAAAGAAAAAGAATTGGTATAATAATCTCCATATTTATAAATGTATTGGTTGAAGGGTTTGATTATGAAGATATTCACACCTCGTTTGGGTTTTTAGACACTTGAATATTGTCTCACTTGGCCTAAGTTCTTAGCATAACTGTAACTTCAAATAGGAAATTGATGCGGCTAGCGAGCCGACAAAGAAATTGGTACCGCCAGCCCTTTGGTTAACGTCATACTTCAAAAATTTTATTATGATGCTAATAATACCATTGCCTTATATATATAATACCTTCTTTGTTCCTTGGCGGAACGTGTGACATGTTAATAATATCCCTTATCTTGAAGCACTCGAGACGATTCTGGTCACCGACTCTTTCCTGTGCCCTGAGTAATCCACCTTGTATCCCACAGTCCTTTGGATGCCCACACCGGCACTTCTGTTCTCACTTGTCGAGGCCGTTCCCGAAAAGGCATCTCCTTTGCGGATGGCCGCAAGGTCGATGCCGCCCTCGCACTCGATCCTATACCATCTCCCCCCCTCATCGCAAGCCTGCTGACGACTGTTGTATGACTTTACAAAGCTGCTACCAAATGTGGCCTTGGGGTAAGGCCTATTTTTTGAGGAATCGTACGTAGGCATGATCTTGGGGAATAGCTTGACGATAAGAGGGCGAATTTGCGGCAAACAGGCAGAAATGATGGCTACACTCATTTCGATAGTTGTCCACATAGTTGAGGCGATATCGTAAAGAGGATCGCGACTTTTTGCTTGCAGATTTAGAGTTGTTGCCCGAAGGCAAGATGTGATAGTCACACTGGTAAGGGGTTAGTAGAGAGTCGATGGGGCGTAAAGGAATGTGACATACAAGACGCCAAGGGTGAAAACGAAAATCAGCGCGGCCTTCTGCACACGTGGGATTTGAAGCGAGTAAACAAGCGGCATCGGTATGACGATGATTATCACGTCAGTTGCGATAGAGATAGCGACGTTAGCGAACCAGAAATGTCCGTTGTTAATGCATATTTTGTCTGTGATAGTCTTGTCGAATGCGGCAGTGATCGGAATACATTGGAATACCGTAGCTATAACCACGGCGATACAATATGAAGCAACGAAGGCGAGTAGGACAAGACAAGTTCGCCGGAACCACTTGATGCCATTGAAAATGCGCAAGTAGAGGAGGAGAACCGAAAGTTTCGTGAGATTTATAGATGTTTTATATGTAATTTGAGTCAGGTAGAATAACTGTGAAATATGTGAGTGCCGCGGTTGTCATGATTTTGTAGAAGGACATCTCTAAACGAACCTTGAGAGCCTCGTGTCTTTGATATTCTGTTAGAGTCACGGTATGTTTCCCATAACCGTAATAGCATGCCAAAATCGAGAGTACGTCGGTTGCTAAGGCGAAGGCCTAAATATGTTTATATTTGTTATTAGATTCTCGGATATTGTGTGTGTGTGTGCTTCGAGCATACTCACCAGAGATATAAGGATTGTGTAGTCATCTGCTCCCAGCCGTCCATCCGCTCTCCGCCTAGACCAGATTCTTATACCGACAATAGTGGGACAGAGGAATATGAATATCCAAGCGGGAATATATATTATAGGGCTATTATCATCTGCTGAAGCGTTGACCTCGGCGCCTCTCACCATCTGTATTACTGCCATGCTAAGATCCCGCGGCGGATACTCTTGGAGCTCTCTTCATACTAACGTATTACACCTGAAGCAAGATATCGGCTAGAACCTGCCTGGTGAATGAGAGGGCCGAATAGGCAACGGTAGTATACTCTAGTCTTTCTCTGTGGATGCGTTAAGTGGAATGGATATTGACTTGGAAAGAATAATTAAATATATTAGAGTAGATAGAGTGACCAATCTTGGTAATAACGTCACTTATCATGTGGATAATGATAAAGGGCTAAGAAAGAAGAAAAAACAGGCGTGGCTCAGTGCCATATAATAGAAATACCTAGTTAGTATCACTGAGATTCACCCCCACGTACCGTCTAACAAGAAAATTTTAATGCGCGGTACACAGAGAATCGGCGGTAAGAGGATTGTGTACCATTTCTCCCCAATCATAGCAACCTCGCAGTTACCTGTTCTAGAAGCACTAGTTGGTGGGAAGAACCAATTCTATAGGATATCGCGTTGAGTCAGTTGTATGAGGATCCCCAAGACGATACCTAGATCGAAGCCACCATATATCGACATTCTGGATCAGCCACATATCACCTAAGCTAGGAGGAAGCCCTAATCCATCTTGATTAGTGAAAATTGTGAGAGGCTGTTCGGTGTCTTGCGCGGTTTGAGTCACAAGCATCACAATGATTCATCGTGACTGGTGTTAGCGGTGGAATCATAGGAAGCCA
This sequence comes from Xylaria sp. Z50, assembly GCA_037356035.1. NCBI lineage: Eukaryota > Fungi > Ascomycota > Sordariomycetes > Xylariales > Xylariaceae > Xylaria > Xylaria sp. Z50. The sequence continues at coordinate 60,677 of JBAWJU010000067.1, forward strand.
CACAAAGCACGAGAGCCCTGGCCCAGACAGTATTCATTTGAGTAAGACAATCTAGGAACACGCGGCTGACTTTGGATCAGTCTGGTCTAAGATCTCGAATACCAGGCTAATTGGTCTTTCTCAGTTAATGAACTGGGGTAGGCTACAGTACAGGGGGATTAGTACTCAGCTCGGACATCATCCTACAGTGGCCTCTTTCATTGATGCCGACCAATCAGAAGTTGAATCTCCAAAATATACTTCAGTATAGCTACTGTATGATAGGTAAGAGCAGACAGGTTAACATCAAATAGGAAGATGCTACTCTAAAGATGTCAAATGATAGAAACTAGGATAAACCAGTGTCACAACAGCGGCAAACGGATAGCCATCATAACAACAAACTACTAGCACTTAGTACTACCTGTTATACTCTATCCATGGTATAAATACGCATACCCGTGATGGATATTGGGCGCGATACACCGGCTAGATCCCAACTATGAGACAAGCCTTTGAGTTACTAACGCTCGAGCGAGTGTGGCGCCGACACATGTGGCTTGACAGTTTAATGAGAATTGGCGGGGTAATAAATGAACTACCTGTCAATCCCAGGTTCTGCCCAAGATCGGAAAAGTGTCTCAACTCGGAATAGCTTCCTGACCACTAACGCGTCTTGATCTGCGTATCACAGATACGGGGATACGGCCGCAGCAAAAAGCAATGACGGAGCGTTCGATATATGGTTTATGTCAAAACCCGTTGTACTATTTACTTGGCTGCAGACAAGGGATAGTTGGGCGAGATGACCTGCTAATGGGGGCCGTCTATGGCTACCTGGGAGAGGAGGGGAAACGGACCTCCTCGGGACTAAAACGCAGTATACGACGCAACATAGAGCATATGACATGCAAGCATGCGTATTACGACATCTACCAAATCGTCAATCTTTTCGGATACCTGCTGGATAGATACGTACAATTCTTTATCATTGGTGAGGTGGCACTCATATTATGGTTTGGTTTTCTACCGACAGGGAGAGAACCAAAACAAGATACTAGATCTATGTAACCCTTTCGTATTTGCGGCTTGCCCACACACTACTACCGGGTACATATGTACATATTTAGGTATTATGTTTGATGTTTCTCTATTTTGTTGTCATAGTGCTTACGTGTGTTGATCGATCGTCGGAATTTTCTACCTCACCTTTACATCCCCGTATCTCGCAATCATACGATTGTATATTACTCCTCGCATACATAATACCTAGGCATGCCATCGCTTATCGTTGGTGACTGAGATATCTCCTCAAGAGTCGTTCCACAACAACGCCATTGAGAAGGGGACTGTCGCGTCTTGCCGTCTATACAAATATAGCGGCGCCCACTCACAAAGCAACAGCTATGAATATAGAGGGACCTAAACCGTGCCCTCGGGAGGAGAGGGATGTCGATATGAAAGCAAGTACCAGTAACGAAGGATTTTGTGATACCGACGCGATCGATCCCGGCGCCGCAAGGCGCCTGCGCTGGAAGATCGATCTTCGCGTCTACCCTATCCTGTTTGTCGTCTATGGCCTCTCGTTTTTGGATCGCATTAACATTAGCAACGCCCGCATCCAGGGCCTCACCGAAGAACTCGAGCTTTATGGCAACCGGTATAATGTTGCCCTCTTCGTAGGATACGCCTTACTATCTACTCTAAGGAATACCGCTAATGTCTCTCTCAGGTCTACTTCATCCCATATATCCTCCTCGAGGTACCTAGTAACATGATTATCAAGAGGGTGCGTCCGTGTAAGTATAACTGCCCCGTTATGCAGGTCAACATCCTGTTCTATTTACGACCTCTCTCCACGTTCTGCGCCGTACTTTAAAACGGCCACAAACATTCACAACTAATTAATCTAAACTCGGACTACAGCCTGGTATCTCTCAGGTCTTATGTTTGGATGGGGAGTTGTCAACATGTCAATGGGTTTTGTCAAGACGTACGCAGAGCTTGTCGTCCTCCGCTTCCTGCTCGGCACTCTCGAAGCCGGCGTACTGCCTGGCATCATCTACCTAACGTCCATGTACTACAAGCGGCACGACTTCCAGGTCCGCATGAGCTCGTTTTTCTGCTCCGTGGTGGTCGCCGGTGCCTTCGGGGGAGTAAGTACCATAAATTCCTTCATCATACTCGTGTCGATGATGTGGCGATTACCTTCTAATTCAAGGGACTAATTCTTCTACTCTTTTTGCGCCATCTATTTAGCTCCTCGCCTACGCCATCGCTGATCTGGATGGACAACGCAATATCCGCGCCTGGCGCTGGATTTTCATCATCGAGGGCGCCGCGACCGCCTTCACCGCGCTTGTCGCCGTCTTCTTGATAGTGGATTGGCCTTCGCAGGCCCGTTTCCTCACTAACGAAGAGAAATCCCTGCTCAGCCGCATTCTCGCCCAGGACAACGGCGACAAAGCCCGTAGTAAGTAATTTTAAAACTGTTTCCTTTCTGTTTTAGCAACTGGAGAGTCGGAATAGTGATCGCTAACCCGAATATACGGCAGTGGATACCCTGAATAAGCAAGCCTACAGGCTTATTTTCAGCGATTGGAAGATCTGGCTCGGGTCCTTGATCTACCTAGGCGTGGGGGTGACGGGGTACTCGCTAGTCTTCTTCCTGCCCACGATCCTCTTCGAGTTCGGCTGGAAGGCCCGCGACGCCCAGGTCCACAGCATCCCCATATACGCCGTGACGGCCGTCGCGATGATAGTCGTCGGGTGGCTCTCGGACCGCTGCAAGCACCGCTACGGCTTCATCATGCTGGGATGCATCCTCGCCACCATCGGCTTCGGCCTCCTCCTCGGCCAGGAGGGCCTCAGCCGCGATGCCAAGTACGGCGCGCTCTTCATCACGTCCGTCGGCGGATACATCGGCCCGCCGATGGCACTAGCGTGGCTTTCGAACAATGTGTCGGGACATTGGAAGCGGGCCTTCGCCTCGAGCATCCAGGTCACCGTGGGCAATATCATCGGCGTCGTGGCGTCGAATATCTTCCTGGATCGCGAGGCCCCGAAGTATCCTACCGGCTACGGCGTCGGGCTCGGTTTCATTTGGCTTGGAGGGATCGCCGCCACGGCGCTGTTCGTCGGCTTATTGATTGAGAATCGCAAGAGGGATGCGGGCGAGAGGGATTTCAGGCTTCATCAGCCCCCCGAGGAGGTGCGGAATATGGGTGATGATCATCCTTCTTTCCGATTCACACTCTAGGGTCACGGGGATAAGAATAATAGACATAAATTGATGTATGAGTGGCGACTACGACACCTTGCATGAACCGTTACACATAACCTGAACGACATGATGTAAATAAGTATTGACGCTTAAAGAGTTAGACGCTACATTGCGATGATATGAACCTGTGAATAGGAAGGTGTGGAGTCGATGTGCGACATCAGTCTACTATGATTCAAATACTGACGATTTAGGAGTTGCTGGAGGTTATCACATGGCTTGGCTACTCTACGCTGAAAAGGTCATACATCAAGGCAGATAAGAACAATGATGTACGATGAATATTGGTGTTGAATAACTAAATCTACACCGAGGATAGGGATGCACAAGTATAAACAAAAAGGATTATTCATCAAATTCATTGAATAGCAACCCCCTACTTGATACAGGCATATCGTACAGCCCCGTCCAGTTCCTCTCCCTGCGAGATACTGTTTGTATTCTAGTCTAACCCCACCCTATCCGGCCTTCTTTCTCATCGCTCTCATGGCGGATAAAAGGCTATGAGCCACGGTGTCGTCTGTGGGTAGAAAGTGGCTGCAAGAGCAGTCAAATGTGTCGAGCGCCGTTATATACCCGAGCCTGCCTTCCACCACTGTCCCATTAATTACCTGGCGAGTAGCTTATTGAGCCCTGTCAATAACGGGATGAGCCGGATTATATCCTCGCGTAGTATCTCGTTTAGTAGATGGGGTAGAAACCCTATAAAATGGATATGAGTTTCTTAGGGTATATGTGAGCTTGCACGGGAGTGAGATAGAATTATAGAAAAATTGAAAAGTCTGACCGCGCTATGGTATTAACGGTGTGTTGATGCATCGGGATGATTCCTCGCTGAGAGTCTCATCACGTTAAGGGTCCTGAAATATCCCATGATTCAAGACGGGCAGCCGTGGCAATTATTCATAGCTCGTCTTTAATATGACCTGCTGCATCCTTAACCTTGTCTGTGACTGAGGCGATATTTTCACTAGCTGCTTCTAAGCCCGAGCTTACGGCGTCGCTTACTATGCTTGCAGCTGCTGCTCCGAACGGTGCCGGCTCCACAGACGCTGGAGCGGCTTCCTCGTCGGTCGAGTGGATAGGCAAATCGTAGGCTTCTAATGTCTCCTCTATCCGATTCGCTGCATCTAGTGGATCTGAGCTGGGCAAAGGCTCAACGGATTTAGCTGTGCTTGTAGAATCAATAGTGGAGCTCTGGGATTCGGAATTGCGTGTCGATGGGAATTCAGAGCTTAAATCGTTAGCACTGTCTGTCGGTTCAGTTGCCAAGCTTTCCAATAGGGGTAGAGCAGAGCTATCGAGACCTTCCTGCTCTTGGTCGTTGTTACGAGACAGTGAGACTGTGACCGTCTCGGCCTCCTCCGTATCCTCAACGGACGAAACAACCTCGCTGATTGATTCACGCAGATCATCAGCGTCCCTCGTGGCCTTCTCAGCGGCGGCCTCAGCTGCTAAACGTGCTGATTCGGCAGCCGCGGCGATTCGTTCCTCAGCGGCCAACTGCATCGTATTACTGTCAAAGTCATCCGTGAAATCCTGAGCAGTTGCTTTCCATGCCGCCACCTGCTTCAGCCTTCCAAGCTCCACGGCTGCTTCATGAGCGACGGCCATACCTTCGTCCTCTACATCAGTCCCTGCCGTTTGTGCCGCCACAAGGCCGGGATGGGTAGTAATTAGGCGTTTAAGTTCATCTGTCCACTCTTCGAAACGAGCCCTTAACTGGTGATACTTTTGCCAATCTTTATAAGTAACGCCGTCCATCCAAGCCCACTTCATACCGATCTTTTGTAGCGCTAGATCGCGCGTTTGCTCGATAATGCTGAAATGTTCCTGGGCAGCCTTAGTGACCGCGATCTCAGTCTCTTGTTCATAGCTCTGACGCCAGTCACGGATGTTCTGAGCCTTGTTCTTAATTTTCAGGCCAGCACCACGAACCGCGGCTGCAACTTGTTCGTCTATTTTGGAGGCGTTATCACTGTTCTCCAAAATGTATAGGATGGTTTTCTTGAGAACCTCGAATTCTGAGTGAACAGTTGCCTCTAGCTGGGCTACCAGAGACTTGCCCATGGTGTTAGCATGACGTTCGATCATGCGTGCAGAAATTTCATCTACGCGATCCTCGATTTCAACAGCGCCTTCTTCAGCAACTCGAGTAAATTTCCCCTCCCATAGCTCCAAGTCCTCTGCAACAGTCTTGGCGGCCAGCTCGCGAATTTCCTCCTTTGTCTTTGGTGTTTCACTGGGATTAGACTTTGTGTCAGAGGGTACATCGGACCTGTGGGAGGATTCTGTATCGGCCATCTGGGATGCGGTCTCAGTAGGCTCCGTGGTTGAAGAGGTGGTGGACGAGACGGAGGGGGTTGGCTTGAGAAATGTCGATTTCGGTACAATGCTAGCAGATGTTAGCAAACGTTAACTTAAAGTCAGGCCAGTGCGATGCTCACGACTCGGTTTCCTCTACAATGGGCCTAAGCTTTTTTTCGTTGTACCGGCCAAGTCTCTCCCCGATGCGAACAAGTTGTGGCTCTACTTTCAAGATATATACATCCCGGAGGTGGGGCCAGATAGCAGAATCGAGGAAGGCATATATCTTGTTCCATGCCCAGATCGTCGAAGGGACAACCGTATTTTTCGTGAAGCCATAAGCAACATCGTAGCCCTGGTTAGCGTAGGGGTGGAGGAAGGTATAGGTTGGCACGAGGATCTCGTAGTAGGTCTGTAGCGCATTCGTTCGAGCAATGTCGTAATAGGGCGTAATAGCGATAGCAGCCTCATTTACATACGGGGAAATGGCGTGATCATATTGCGCCTTGGCTAACACCTGGTACTTGAGGATCTGTGGTTGCACACTCTTCTCCCACTGGGCCTGCCCAAAAGCCTGGACCTGGGCGACGCGTGGTCCCCCATATTTGACGGCATAGGTGCAGCCTGGAGTGATGACCTTGCGATTAAGAGTGTCATAGTAGGGACGAGCTGTGTCGACATAGGGGGCGGCGTAGGCATCGTAGTAGGGGCTTACATGCGGCGCAATAGCATGTTTCGCGTAGAAATACGGTTTACAGACCTTCGGCGATGACTCATTATATGCGACGAGCGAATCAGGACACCGGAATAATACGGTGAAGATAGTATACCATGTTAGGAGTCTGTATGAAGGCGGTAGCTAGTTAGCCATGGGCGGGATTTATCAAACACGGGGCGAGGTGCACACCTAGCAATAATAACGAAGGACCGAGTAAAGACACCTCTCTGTCCTTTTGACGATGCGCCCCTCGATATGATTTGGGCGGCGTGGCCATTGGGGCTTTCGAGGGCCTTGGGCCCCTTGGGAGAACCGTTCGTAGGCGGCTGCCGCTTGTCTTCGATGGCAACAGCCATAACAGTATAATAATATGATAGTGGTGCGAAAAGGACTCGGGTTACAATAGGCTGTGTCTCATTCAGAGAAGAGCTAACGTTGGGTTTGTTATTTGTTCCCTATTCGTCGTTGAGTACTTAGCTCTTCAGGATACGACGGAGGGTTGCGATGCGATGGTGGATTGTTGCATCCGGAGCTCGCGCACAATGCGCATAGGAGAATCAAGACCAGCAAGACAAAGACGGGGCGAGAGTAATGCAAGGAACCGAGCCAGCAGCAATCAAAACAATTGGACAATTACGGCAGCTCCTAGACGCGGATGCAAAAGGCGATGACGCGCAAAATGTGAGAGCCGAGTTAGTGCGGCGACAAACGAGTTAGAGGAGGTGAAGATAGACGTGAGAGAAGGGAAAAAAAATCAAGATCGCGAAAGAAAAGAGCTTCAGACGATGATGATGATGATGAGGTGAAGTTTAGATGTACCTACAGAAGTACCCACATAGGCACACACAACAGTATGTACCTAATCTACCTAAGGTACATACCTATGTCGATGGTAGGGAGCTTCCAATGAGTAATGTACTTTAGCCTGTAGTGTAGAAACCTGCCCCTACAGCTACTATGTATCGAGGTACATGTAAGAATGTACTACCTCCTACGCCCCTTCCTGAGCCCCTAAGGCTAGCAACAGCCTGTTCTGAACCAATCCCCCGTCATGTTTTAGAATCTTGACAGTATTTGCTTTCCGCTTGTCTTGTCTACACTACTCTCTTCTCTCCCTCCTTTATAGTAAACAAACATACATAGTACTTCTAGTGTAAGGCGTGCGTTAGGTATATAATAATAACCTTTTGATTTCCCTCGGCATATTGGATCTACCCAAGGCAAAAAGCCAGAAGACAGAAGACAAACATCCACTCCATAAAACAATTATGTTTCATATCAGCTGATAGGATTAGTTTCATATGCTTTTCCGTTAGCACCTAGGGGTAATGTGGGGCCTCTTCAATACCTCAAAAGTACTCATACGCCAATGACTCTTAAAGGGGTTACTAGACTGCACCTAATAGTTTAAATGGGATGTATTTGTACATAGCAGTGTCCAATGTTCACTAAAACTGGTTTCTCCCACTTACACATGCACTGACTGACATACACTACCTAGGACTCAGTACCATATACACTAGATACCTACTATATAGGTACAATCCCAACATGAAGACAACAAAACAAGCTTAAAAGCTAAAAACACACAACTTTCAATCCATTGGCATGATCGGTTCCATCGCATTACGCATCGCTATGGTCTCAGGACATTTCTCCAGGCATCCATCTATATTCTATCTGCATGTTTCGGCATTGAGGGGCGCCATCCCTTGAACACGTGCCAAGATAATCGTCAACGTCAGTTGTGTACCCAATTCGACTCTGCAGGGCAAATCTCCATGCATGTATTATACTTGGTACTTGAGATCCTAACTTGTTGACAACAAGCCACCTATCTATCATCACTGATGACGATACCGCGGCCACACCTCTAGACTAGCATCAGCCTTGGCTACATGCCCATCTAGGTTAATAGGTCATAATATTAAGCCTGTGTAAGTAGATAATAGAGGGAGGGGCCAGGTTTCGACGTCATTCACTCATCTTGTCCAAGGATTCTATTCCAACTTATTCACAGGTCAGTGTCTCTTTTTTAAAAAAAAAAAAAAAAAACCCAAAAAAAAAAAAAAACCAATTTCTGGTATAACAATGGGCACAGCCGTATAGTTAATTAACGTCACCCTTATTCTACCTGCAAACATTCACGGTCAAGTAATTAAAGGTGTTTATAAATAAATTGATGAGCTAGGATTAAGGTGTCTGAGTTGCGAGGCCCCCTACATTAGAGTCAGAACACAAACCGTCGTCATCAAGGCGAACTAGATAGAGGAAGAAGAAAAAGACAGCGTGATACTACTACTAAGTGTTGTAGATGGGTGGTGGTGGGATGCGCCTAGATAATGTAGGTATGCGCTTTGTAACGCCTTGGTAAGGAATCAAAGAGGTGCATTACATCAATGTGGCTCTGCTTCTTAATAATGCTAATCAAAACTACGGCAGGCGACGTATACTATGTACGCCACCTACATAAAACAAGGCTACTAGGGTCAAGGAATCACCAAAACCGGGTGAGACTGAAGTTGTTTATTGTTGCAGGTGCATGTATTATGATTGCGATGATTCTTGATATGAAGGTTGAATCGTTGAATTGTTGTACTGATGGGATGATAGTGTAGGAGGGTTAACTACCTACACACTGGTCTTCGTACAGTAGAGTCAAAACACCTTACCCTACACCAGGACAGGATTCAGGATTGCTTAAACTGTCAAAATAGTAATGTAGGCATATGAGTGATTTACTTGACTTGATTAACTACCTAAGTAGCTGGTTCTCTAGGTGGTGGGAAGATCTCTATATATACATGATTCAGTGACCGATGCTCTCGTATTCTATACCAGGTAGGTACAGTATATGACGGTGACTCCTTGACCCTATTTATTTTTGACGGTGCGCCGGTGGAACTAAAATACCGTTAGTAAACCGGAGGCCAGGCGGCTACAAGGAGAGGGCGGGGCCGCGGCAACGCCACGATAAGTTAGCAGACGCCTCCATACTAAGTATTCAATATCCATTGCGATTAAGATGATATCTTTTGACCTCCAACCTATTGGTGAAAATTACCATGCAAAGCGTTGAGATAGTACGGTAATCGGCGATGATGTATGCTCATGTTCTAAGCCCCTCGGGTATACGTGATCTCTATATTAGTATGTATACATTACATGTGTAATGGTTGTATAGTGGGGGGGTTGTGTATCCCCGTGTATGTACCTAGGTAGTGTAGTCTGTACGGGATTCGGCAGCGGTTTTGCTAGGTAGTTGTACATAGTATAATATTGAAACACTGGGGCACTATATCACTATACATGGTACGGCGACTTAGATTACTGTAACACGGTGTCCAGCATAGTAGAAGTGCCATAAACCCCGTGTCTAAGCACCGTGCGTGTACTCAGCCTTAAAGGCCTTAAAGGCCTTAAAGGCTTCTGGCGATACCTATTTGAGCTAGGTACTCAACGTGTAGTGCCACACTGCCAAGACCCTTTCATCCATTCTTTCCAATTACCACGGGAGCACATCATCCAGAGAACCAGACACCATCCTACACCACAATTCATCTCGACATCGACATCGACATCGACATCGACATCCCCTACTCTCGCGGCATCGATATAGCCGAGTACATTTTACCCTTAGCTTCTTTATCGACCGAGCTTAGAGAAACCGCGCCATCTGCCACCTATTCCCCATCCTCTGTCTAGTCGGCGCAAATATCTGGCCGGAGCCGCTCCGTCACCGAAGGATCTGAGTAGTTATACAGTCAGCTAGCAACACTCCAGTTCTCGGCGCCCGCTTAGCTGGCGTGACTACAGTCCTCAGGGCTTTGACTGCTTCGTACGATTATCCGCCTTCTCAACGTCGTTCTTGCTCGTTCGTTAATTCGTGCGTGTGTTCCCATCGCACTCGACAAATCTATCCTTCTCATGGTCTCGATATCTGTACTGTAGCCCCGAGGGCATCCCTCGCGATATTTTACATTATTCCAAATTGGAAAGGAATCTTTTCATCGCCCATCAGCAATGGATAACCGCCTCCCAAGGCAGAGGGGGGCCGATGACTCCATTCGCCCTCAACATCCCGTCACTCGGGCAGACGTCAAGAGCAACACGATAGCCTCAGGCAACCCTTGGGCAGACGATAATACCATAGATCTCGATACCTGTCGAATCTGTAGGGGCGAAGCTACCGACGATGAACCGCTTTTTTTCCCATGCAAATGCAGTGGCAGTATAAAATATGTCCACCAAGACTGCCTGATGGAGTGGTTGTCGCATTCCCAGAAAAAGCATTGTGAGCTGTGCAAGACAGCCTTTAGGTTCACCAAACTCTACTCTCCTGACATGCCCAAGCATCTGCCTTTCCATATATTCGTCCACCACATGACTAAATATTTGCTCCGGAACTTTCTTGTTTGGCTCAGGGCCGCCCTGGTCACCAGCGTCTGGCTTGGCTGGCTGCCGTACCTGATGCGATTCATCTGGTCATTTTTATTCTGGATCAGTGACGAAGGCTTAGGCGGCACTGCAGCGCTCCTTGATTCACGCAGCGTTGCTTCGGCGCAGGCAACTCACACCGTATCTATAACCATGACAGGGACAACGATGTGTCCATCAACTCCCCTTTTAGCTACTGCTACCACTCCTGCTTCTCTGAGCAGTGTCATGGACCAGCTCCCCGTATCTGCCACTGTGAAGGCCGTGGCTAAGCATACTAATATAAGTGTCGTTCATTCGTACCTGCGCATACTATTCGGCCTACCAAACCAACCCCAAATTCCTAACCAAGAACTTCTCAATAACGTTAATGTAACGCTACTTCATAAAATAGGCAAGACAGCTTTATCCGATTCGCGGCGATCTCTCCTCAGCGATGTCGGTTTCCTAAATCGCATAACTGGGAATCCAGCTGTGAACCGGATCATTATCAATGTGCTTGAGGGGCAGATCATCACACTTCTCGCAATCATTTGTTTCATATTGATTATTCTAGTCCGTGACTATGTTGTTCAACAACAACCCGAGATCAACATGCGCGCTGCTTTTGCTGCTGTTGACGACGCTGAAAACGATATGGCACCACCCGCGCAACCCGCTCCACCTCCGCCTCAGCCACCACAAGTACCACGTCTTCCGCAGCTCGATATACCGGTGGATAATCCAGGTTCGGAGGAGGGTACCCGAAATGATGAGGAAAATACCGACCAAAACATTGATGATAATTTTGCAGCAGGTGCCCATGAAGAACATAGGAGCCTGCGACCAACTGAGCCCTTGCCCGAGATAGTTAGACCCAACTTGCGCCAGCGACCTATCGTGGGAATGGGAAGACGGCCTATATTGAACATACCTGATCAAATTCAAACCAGTCGTGGGTCCTCGCCAGTATCGCCAAGGAGCCCTAGAGGGTTTCTTGACGAAGGCCAGTCAGGATTCTTGCGTGAGCCGAGCCCACTCGGAATAGATAGAGACGGGTTTTCAGGACGAACTATGATTGGCGAATACGTGCGTATATATCGAGCAGCCGACGGAGACAACGACAAGATTCGTGAGATTATTCGGCAGGAAGGCCTTGACGAAGCTCGATTTAGCCGTTTCTTACACAACCGCTCATCCTCACCATCATCAATGGTGGCCGAGAAGGCGTGTAGTGATAGCTCAAGTTGGACTTGGGCTGGCTCCGACGACGAAAATGATGCGGCCAATAATGCTTCTCTGAACAATGGCAAAGGAAAGGGCAAGGCTAGCGGTGTCAGTGATGAACAAGGCCAGGAGCTAGCATCTCCTTCTACTCTGTTTCCTTCGATTTCACGGCCACGGGCCCTATCTGATGGGCCGCAGCCACAGGAAACCATCAACCCCCTTGCGAATAATAGCTGGTCATTCTCCAATCTACCCTCTAATCCAACTCCACCGGCCCAAGATTCCGAATACGATGGATTTAGATTTGAAACCACCCCCTCGGAAACCGAGACCGGTTTCCTCGCTAGTTCAAATGACAACTCAACAGAGACATCAGTAGCCAGTAATGTTTCCATTGTGCTTCCTTCAGAGGGCCAGTCTTCTATCCGTTCGCCTTCCCCGTCCGAGTTAGGTGTCATTGCAGATCTAGTAGACTTGGTTGAAGAAATACCAAGTGATACACCTCGGCCACCTGTGGCCGGAGCTGAGGGAGGCACGGGCATAACTGCGCGTGGTCTTGATACGGATGCTCGGCGTATCATGGCAGCTCCACAACAACCCAACACTATTGTTGACCGTGTCGCAGATTTCATGTGGGGTGATGTTCCCCCCGCCGATGCTGATGGCCTAAACCAGGAGGCAGTGGACATATTCGGCGACAATCAAAACCCCCCTTTTATGCACGGCGGTCATGGCGGCGGAAATGGCCAGGAGGATGAAGTCGAGGAAGACCAGATGGCACCAGACGTGGTAGAGGCTGCCGTTGCTGCTGGGCTTGACCCGGAGGCTGTTGAAGATGCTGAAGATTTCGACGGTATTATGGAATTAATAGGCATGCGCGGTCCATTAGCTGGTCTCTTCCAAAACGCAGTCTTCTGTGCATTTCTTGTGTCGGTCTCCATTTTCCTTGGCATATTTGTCCCTTACAATATTGGGCGGGTAGCTGCCTGGATTCTCGCCAACCCCGCACGCCTCTTCAAGATATTGTTTAGCTCCGCCAAGCTTGTGCAAGATATTGCGCTCCTCGCTGTTGGCTACACATCTACCTTTGTCTTTAACATTTTCGAAGCCTTCAGACTACTCTTGGGTGCCAATCATGGCAAACAAATCTTACGCACCCTGCGGCTGGATGCGAAGCAGCTTACCGCTAGTGCTTTGGACAGAATTGCGACTAGTTTCATGTCCGAAATGCCTATATTGTCCACTAGCGAAATGCGCAACTTTTCTGCCTTCAGCCACCAAGCACTACTCGACCTCAAGAACAACATACGTTATTGTATGTTAGCTTTTGGGGACGTTCTCATATATATCTTTGGTGGTGACTACTTGGTCAAATGGTCAGGAGCTCTAGAGTTTTGGACCACCGCTAGCTCGACATTGATCACATTCCTGAGCCGTCTCCATGACACCGGTCTACAACCGAGTACATGGATGATTGACTTTAACACTCTCGCAGCATCTCCGCCGCCTAATGTCGCACTTGCATACTGGGGTGCCCAAGACCGAAGCTGGGCGATTCTCCTCGGCTATGCTTCTCTCACTCTACTAGCCGCACTCTATCTCAGCAGGGGGGCCACGTTCTCAACTGGGCAGGCCGCTCAAGAATGGGAGGCCTCCATTATAGACGCACTCAACCAGGCAAGTGGTGTTATGAAGGTCATTCTTATTATTAGTATCGAGATGCTAGTATTCCCTCTCTACTGTGGCCTCCTTCTAGACTTCGCCCTGCTTCCGCTCTTCGAGCACACGACCTTGAAATCGCGCCTGTTGTTCGCCTACAATTACCCGCTAACGTCCATCTTCGTACATTGGTTCATCGGTACCGGTTATATGTTTCATTTTGCATTATTTGTTTCCATGTGCCGGAAGATCATGCGGAAGGGAGTTTTATGTTCGTCTTTCATTCCTTATATTCCAGTCCTGTGTGCATGCTAACCTAATAACAGACTTTATTCGCGATCCTGATGATCCAGAATTTCACCCAGTTCGTGACGTCCTGGAACGGAACGTAACCACGCAACTCCGCAAGATATTGTTCTCGGCCTTCGTCTACGGGGCCCTCGTGGTGATCTGTTTAGGTGGTGTGGTCTGGGGCCTATCCATCACATTACCGAACGTGCTCCCAATTCATTACACTTATAACGAACCTGTGCTGGAGTTCCCCGTCGATCTTCTCTTCTGCAACTTCCTCATGCCGTTAGCTGTCAAATTCTTCAAACCCAGCGATGGTTTGCACACCATGTACACCTGGTGGTTTCGCCAGTGTGCCCGCGCATTACGGCTGACATGGTTCTTATTTGGGGAACGGCGTGTTGAAGAAGAAGGGAAACTTGTAGGAGATGGTGATTCGAATGGCTACAGGTTGTCACCATGGCGCAACATCTTCCTTGGAGTCAATGCGGAACATGAAGTGGTCCCTAAAAAATGGAAAGACTACTTCAGCGACGGGGAGTCAAAGCCGGCGTCTAAGATAACTCGGGAAGAGATGCTAGTCATGAACGATCAAAAGAGGCTACTTGTCGAATCAGGGAGGCTAATACCCGACGGTCGGTTCGTTCGTTCACCCTCCTCAGATCAGGCGAAGATTACCAAAGGACATTCGGTATTTATGCATGTCTCAGAGCAAGAAATGAGGCAGGATTACGAAACAGATCGGTCAGAGACGGATCTTCAGTCAGGTAACCAGTTCCAGGTAGTATATATTCCACCCTGGTTCCGGGCCCGCATCTCCATCTTCATCATGTCCATCTGGATTTTCGCCGCTGTTACCGGTGTGGGCTCTACGATTTTACCCCTTGTTCTCGGGCGACGCATATTCAAAGCCCTTGTGCCTCCGCATATCCGCACAAACGATATATACGCTTTTAGCATAGGCGTTTACGTCCTTAGCTCTGCTAGCTATCTTGTGTTCCATCTACATTTCGCATGCGACACAGTTCGGGAATGGGCGACGTCCATTATAAACTCGGTGCTTGACCGCAATGCGCTGCAACGAGTGATTAAATTGGCATATCGTACCGTGAAGCTAGCCTACGCGTATACCATGCTTCTCGTGGTTTTCCCTATTTTGATCACCGCTCTAGTTGAAATGTACGTCCTCATCCCTCTTCATACATATATGGGAACGAGGGGTGCATTACGTCTTGAAGGTGGCCAAGACGGACACACTGTTCGGATCATACAGGCCTGGACACTCGGCATTCTCTATCTAAAACTAGGTTCACGGGCACTGACCCTATACGGCGGACGCCCTTCACACGCTGTCCGGGCCGTCTTACGCCAGGGTTGGCTCGAGCCCGACATCGGCGTCCTTACTCGAGCCTTTGTGGTCCCCGGTTTCGTCGCCTCTACAATCATGTTGTTAATGCCCCCTATGTTTGCGTGGGCCACGTTGAGCTGGGCCCTCGACAACACCACAAAGATATCGTACGAAATGCAAGTATCTGCCTACAGGCTCGCCTACCCGTTGACTGCACTTTTCTGGGCCGGCTTACTCATGCTGCGGAGACTCCTCCGCGTCTTTGAGGGTTGGCAGATTCGCATCCGGGATGAAGCATACCTTATGGGGGAACGTCTTCACAACTTCACGGGGACGGCGGCTAAAGCCACGGCTTGGCGGGGTAGTACGAGAATGTAACGTAATGTGCCTAGAATACTAAGGTCACGCCCATATAAAGTGCGTTGTATAAAGAAACAGGCACAAGAGACAGTAAAAGCTATTATAAATAATGCGTACACACAAAGGATGCAGAGACAGATAAACAATCGAACAAATAAATGAGATACTCTAATTTAATAGACGCCTGTATTCAATTTTTCATATACATGCCCCCTGTCTACTCTACTCCGGTTCTACCTCGTTCAGCTCAAACCTCAATTTGAAGGATAATCATGTCCGTTTGCGAAATTTGACACACATGCGTATTTAAAAATAGCGCTTCGTCATACTCGAACATTAGAAGAAACAAAAGGGGAGAAACAAAAGTCCGAGCGCTTGCCAGATGTTCACTAGAACCGTCAATAAGAGTAAATATATAACTCAGCCTCGAGCCGCGATTCTCAAATCTGGGTTCGTCGTGTTTAATTCATTGCCTATCTAAGTCAACTTTCGATTCGACATCGGCAAGACAGCCCTCACATAACTCATCCTATGTCGTAACAGGCTCACAAACTCAGGAGTTTTCGATTTAAGGATTATTTATGAGTTATAGTTTCGCTATTCAGTGCGTAAACAAATCGCTGGGTGCTTTTCTCATAAGCATACCACCTAAGTTCGTGTCCCTCCGACAAATGGAAAGAGACTGTTTTGTGTTAATAGTCCCTAAGTCCAGACTACTGCCAATCCCATACGCTCGTTAATCCATGCCATGAAAGTTGAAATAATATCAATAGCTCCAAGAAAGGGCGGAAGTCATGCAAAGCAAGATACCCAATACACCGCCTCGTCAACCACCGCAACTGCAGCACTTTTGTGTTGGTCAGCCCGTCTTATTTATTCATAATCTAGGGACCTCCCAAGAATCGGGGAGTTAGTGGGACCTCCTGGGATCAATGGCCTAGTGTCGGGGACTTCGTCGCTATTATATTCTCCATACACGTCCCTGTTCAACTGCTGGTTTTGGCGGCGTTGCCTGGCATTGAAACTGGCCATATATGAGCCTCGTACCGTCGCCGCTCCAAATAATGGCTCTCCAGGAAGCGTGTCCTCGCGCTCACGATCACGGTCCCTGAGAACTTTATGAATAGTTATAGGAACTGACGCCGCACCGGGCACAGAGGGTCCAGCGGCCGCAAGTGATTCATCGCGTCGTTGTATGGAGGCTTGTATCGGTTTAGAAGGTTGGGCTGCCGGGGTGGGTTCAGCGGCAATAGCACCAGCAAGATGAGGCGGCCCACCAATTTGTCTGCCCCCCGACTCTCCCTCCTGTGATGACAATCTCAGGGCAAACGGCGATTTCTGTCGAAGGGTAGGACCCTTTTTATATATATACCAAACAAACCCTACCACCAGAGCTGAGGCCACAGCAAGAATGGTAGAAGCCCATTGAAGACTACCCCCATGAATACTAGTATAGAAAGGTATAGCGGCAGGAGTGAGCGCACCAGCCAGTATATCTCGAGCTAGGCCATTCCCGCCTGTTGCCGAGGCCGAGTAAGGACCGTACGCGCAAATCATATAGTCGATGGTAGCCATGTAAATAGAATAGTTCGCAATACCAATCAACGTTGTCCCAACCATGGTGCCAATCCAATGAGTGGGGGGCCCAACACTTGTCCAGGCAAAGATGAGGAGACCAAGGGGGAGACACGGCGCTGACCAGAGCAGCGGGTACAGCCTCGACTCGAATCGCGCGCGGTCATCGTAGAGATTCTGTTCTCGCAGCAAATTTCCATGTTTGAATGTGGGAATAAATGCTGCCCACGCAATGAAGTAGCCGATCGCTATGGGGGTGAAGGCGAGACCAATCTGCCAGGAATTAAAGTCCCATTGCTTATAGACGAGTGCCAAGGATTGAATCTGTACGAAGACAATAGCGTCGGACAAACCGGACAGCAGAGACAGGAGGAAAACTATAGGCTCGGTAAAGAGCATTTTGAATGCGCGCATCCAAGTATCCATTAGCTCGCGAAAAGAAAATCGTTCACTGAATGGGTGCATTTCACTAGGGCCGTATATGTTGGCGTCTTCGCCCGTCTCTCTACGCCTCTTGGCAATTCTGTCCATTATGATGGTGGTTCGTGTCTCTGGCACGGTAAAGAAATGAAGCGCCTGCACGGTAACACCGAAAATAAGTTGGATCCAAGTGCACCAGCGCCAGGCCTGGCTCGAGGGTAAGATCTCGACAAACCCTCCAATAATTGGTCCGAGAATCGAGCCACCGACGGACGAGAAGACACTGGAAGAGATTAGCAGGTTTTGCCTACAGTTGTGCAAAGGGAAGAGGAGAAGGCCCGACAACTCACACGTATGCAATTGCATATTGTTGGTCATCGCTATCATACAAGTCGGCAATCATACCAAGGGTCACACTGCCACCAGCAGTTGACAGTCCGCCTAGTGACCTGCCTACCAAAATGGTAGCAAAATTGGGAGCCAAGCCGACAGGAATAGCCCAGAGATTAGTTAGGGATAGAGAAAGTTGTAGAATAAGTTTTCGACCAAACTCCTCTGACCAAGGAGCCCATAACTCACAGCCGAAGGCGTAGGTGATCAGGAATAAGGCAGCACCGAGCCGCGCGTGCTGCTCACTGACATGGAATTCTTTAGCGATACCAGAAATGCCGTTGGAATAGAGTGAGGTGTTGAAGTTCATAGAGGTCTGTACGAGGAAGATGACAGTCAAGATCCACCATTTCTTCTGCCTCGAAAAGGCATAACCCAACTCGTTCTCGCAGTCGTTTTCTTGCAGCTCTCGTCTACCTCCCTCTCCCGCGACTGACTCCACGTCCACGAGCAACTCCTTGTCAGGCTCGTCCACGAGTTCGGCGCGAGCAGCTTCCTCTTCGGCAGGATTGGGGGGCGGGATGAATTTGCAGACAGCGGGTGTCTCTTCGGGGCCGGGTCTGCCACAGGTCAACTGCATCCGGCCCTCCTCCAGCGCTGCAGAGAACTCGTAGAGCCGCTCCTCAATCGATATCTGGTCACCAAGCCCGGCCGCGGCTGCCTCCATCGTATTATGAGGCGTGACACGACGCTTATAGCGAAAGGGAGGTTCTGACAGGTCTACTAATGCAACTTGAGAGAAATAATAAAGAAAGTGACGGTTACTTCAAAGAGAACTGGTGACATTCCAAATACCAAATAGATCTGCTTCTTCTCCAAGGGGAAATGGGTATACTCATGATTAATGGTCATGGGGAAAGGTGAGCGGAAAGGGTAAGGAAAGTAATTCGTAAGAGGGTCGATATCCTAGACAGATAGATAGCTCTTCCTCGTTGAATGTTCCTGTAGCTAGTTCATTTTCCCCCGTTTGTTCCTGCCGTACCTAACCACAAGTATGTGATCGGTTACCTAAAGGTGCCACTAAGAGGAAGTCGATGCTCGATGCATTACTACATGTAGGACAACGGTGAAAGGTACATAATTATTATCCGCCGTCATTTGAATCGAAATTCAGATTATTGGTCATATTGACGCTCTATGTTGGGTTCGGGTTAATGGTACTTCGGTACACTTAATTATAACACTACCACGTATTTCGCCGTTTATTCAGAAATCGATCCTTGTGCAGGAAAATGAGCAAACACGCGACCTCGCAATCATGCTACTTAAGTCCCCTACGAAAAAAATTCTAACCTATCTCTGTTATAATAATCAAGACGCTTATTTGCCTGCTAACGATAACCATGGCTCAAAGGTCCGCAACCAACCCAGGCCTTATGGCTAACCTAGTAGCTCGAGTTATTCTGGCATTCGCGGGGATCTTGCTCTGCTGGGTGCCTGTTCGCCTCCTCAGTTGCAATGGGGAGTTCGCGGCTGTAGTGTTCATCGCCGATGTCGCTATCATGAACCTATTCACTATTCTCAACTCTATCATCTGGCACGACGATGATTGGAATACGTGGTGGGACGGTACGGGCCTGTGTGATGTTGAGGTATACCTATCAGGACCTCTACAAACAATCTACGCTGCCTCGATCTTCGCCGTTATGTATCACCTTGCTCAACAAGTCAAGGTCACTAGAGCCGGACAGGACCGAAGCCAGATAACTCGGCGCAACTTGATCCAGGCTGCCATCATATTTCCTATTCCTCTTGTCCAGCTTTTGTTTACGTATTTCGATCTAGCACAGCGCTATATTATTGGAACTCTTATTGGCTGCTCTGCTGTGTATGATAGCAGCTGGCCGAAGGCGCTGGTCTACGACGCTCCTCCTGCTATATTCGCAATACTAGCCGTTCCATATGCAGGTATGTGTAAAATCCTCTTTTAGTTCTGCCTCTATAATCTTTTTTCTTCTTCTTACGACCAGTGCTAATATTCGCCCACAGTTCTCTTGTGGAGACGATATCATGTTATCACAAAGCAGACACAAGGCTTTTTCAAATCGAGCAGCCAGGCTTCGATACGCGCGAATCGCACGCGCATACGGCTCTATAACATGTCGCTGTCGATCCTAGTGATCTATCTACCCGTCATGGTATATTTCTTAGTCTACAACATCAAAGACACGTTTTCCTCATACAAGGCGTACAACTTCAACAGAATGCGCTGGTCTGCCACCCCGTACCCGTGGGACACCATTCTCTTCGTTCCTTCGTGGATCATCCCATCGTCCGTCTTGAACCAACCGTGGATTCCAATCGCGACGACCGTGGCCATCATGGCGTTCTTCGGCACGACGACGGAAGCTCAGCAGGTTTACCTCCAGTATGCAGATTACGTCGGACTTGGTACTTGTTTCCGAAAACCCAAGCAGAGACAAGATCAGGCCCCTGCCCCAGCCGATGAAAGCCAGGGGACTCACGATAGTAAAAAGGCCCTACTACCGAATCATGCTAAAGAGTCCGTTGAGCACCAGTAAGTTACGCTACTCACCGTTTGGCAACGTGGCAATAACAGTGGCCGCATATCCCAACTTTCTCTACTAACGATCGAATCTTACCTAGGCGAGGACGAAACTCGATCCTACCCACAATTGAGCAGGCTGATAATGTCCGAATTCCACAACCACAGTCTTCGTTGACACCACGGTATCAGCGTGGAGCAACTAAACTCGAAGCACCACCCGTCATTCCGCCGCGATACTCGTCTTTGCACCGCAGCCTAACCTTTCGGACGCCAACCCTACGATCGATCAAGAAAACGATCCGCATTCCCTTGCTGGAGAGCATTTCCCGAAGCCTCAGCGCAAGCAGCACCAGCAACGATACAACAGGGAACCTGCCCGGTTCTAGTTCTAACCGCATCGATTCTATCCCTATGTTACCTCTCAACAACAGAGCTCTGCAGCCAAATACAGACCCGCCAGACTCATTCTTGACTAGAGATATACGTTCGCCCACGAATTTCTCTGCCCAGTGTAGCTGTGAGAATTCGCGGCCTGAGAGTAGGCTTGAAGTTCGGACTCCAATCGTGCATCAGCACTCTGCTCCGGCTCGATACGACAAGTACGGCAACCGGACAAATCGTGTCCATGGGGTAGAGAGGGAGAGTTTCCCACGTGAAGAAACACTAACGAGTTTCCTTACCACGAGTGACACGCGTACGGACAGGAGCCATTGTTCTTCTGATCGGGACGCAGGTTGCTGAGTCGATATCACTGAGTAGTATATATTTCTCGTGGTTAAAAATAATGATTTGAGCGTTCCGGTATTGAGGACCTGATCCATAAGGAGCACAACCATATGCTTAGAGTGGTGGAACATGGCTGTAATAAAATAACGTCAATACAAATCCCATCTTGTACACGTAGTCTAAAGCTGACGTTTCAAAAATGAGTAAAAACTACACTCGATCGCCCGGGGCGTAAACCATTCCAGCAAGTGGAAACGCGACATGGCAGTTCCCTCTTCTATACACACTTAGCCCTGATACACAGCTTCTAGAATAGGGAAACCGACGTCACCTTTTGAATGTCGTGAACAGCTAGTATCCTTGGCGCCTACCATCTAAATGATTTCTACGAATAAATTGGCGGCCTAAAGGAAGTTATTCCCTTTCTGTGCTTGTGCTTTTCTCCGAGGGTGTCCGGAAGACTCACTTTCACCGAAGATGTTCGGAGCCACGAATAGTAGTATTAATGCGCGATACATTTATTCACAGGTTTATAAAAGGGGAAACTGTTCCTCTTTCTCTGTTCATTTTCTCTTCACTATCATTCAACACAGTCCCGTCTTCTCATTGATCTCAACTTCCTTCGAAGCATTTATACAAATTATTCATTCATCCAAGACAGTCATGGCGCAACCATTGGACCTCGCAAACCCGCATCGCCCGATTAACGTAGGCGTTATCCTCAGTGAGTAACCAATCCGCCAACACTCCCCTCTGGCCTGTAACCTCCAGTAATAACTAAGCCTATCCTCCCGAACGCTCTACATCTAGCCTCCGTACAATCGAGATGTATAGCTGACTTGTGGCTAAAGTGAAAGGGTTAGTTGCTGTCTCCAGGCAAGCGCTAGGTATTATATCCTCCTAACTAACGGAAACCACAAAGGGAAACCGAGCTTCAAGACATTGCCCCGGTCGATATGCTCCACGGGCTAAGCCGCCATTTCATCAGCACCCTCCCGGATGCGCTGGGGCCGCCCGGGTTCAAAGACGGGGCCATCGACTTCAAATTCCTCTGGATCACGGAGGCGGGCTCGGCGGAGCCCGCAAATCTTACCGGCGGCCTGCGCATCCTGCCGACGGTACGTGAGAGCTCTGCCTACTGAGCCAAATACGTAGTTTTAGCCCTAGCAGAACAACATCTGTCTAACGTGTGGGTTAAGAATTCCTTCGCGACGTCCCCGGCCCTCGACATCGTGATAGTCGGCGCGCACCGCTTCGGCTACGAGCCGAGCGAAGCCGAGCTCGCCTTCGCCACCAAGAGCTTCGAGTCGTGCGCGGCGTTTATAGCCGTCTGCGGCGGCGTCGACATCCCCCGCCTAGCCGGGCTGCTGGAGGGCAAGACGGCGACGGGCCCGCGTCCGCTGCTGGACGCGTGGCGCGCGCAGTCGCCCGGGACGCACTGGGTGGACAAGCGGTGGCAGCGCGACGGGAAGATGTGGACTAGTGGCGCACTCTTCAACGGGTGCGACCTCATCACGAACTTCGTCAAACAGACGTGGGGCGGCACCCCCGCTGGTGCCATCGGCGACTTCGCTGCGAGGCTTGGGGCATGGCCTGATAGAGATGTCGATTTTAAGGATGTGCTATGAGGTTAGCGACTTGTAGGAGAGATATTTTTTACTGCTATGATTAGGAAGAATATGTGGCATCTCCTCATTATACTGAAAGTATTACTAGGATGTGCCAATGCCTAGATGAAGATATATGCTGCCGATGACTCTTTACATTTTAATACGCTGTAAAAGGTAAGCAAACTCTGTTAAGACGGTTTGCATAGACGTACCAGGGCGAGATGTCGAGAATCCAATTCAGTACCTGCCAACTAAGACTATTTCTAAATATGATTCTCTTGTCAGATCCAACTTATTCTCCATTATGTCACGATGTGGTATAGGAATATGTGCAGCAATACCGTCCTCCAATTCCTCTAACAGCTCCTTGCGGATGATCATATACCTAGGTTCCTACATACTCTGATGCCATGAAAGTACAACATTCACCATAACTCTAAAGTGGATATTGCCATGTGGAAAAAAAAAAGATTCTATTCTTTGTCTTGATTAACTCCTTACCCGGACAAGGGGCAAACGAAGGACAAGTGGCGCCTCCGTAGGCTTTGAAGTGAAAAATACATGTACATTACATGGCGAAACTCATCAACGCCTTGCATGCCCTATTCCTGCACTAGAAAGAAAACGGCCAACTTGAGTACATGTGTGCGGTGGAATTATGTCCAAAGTAATAGATACGGACAGTGGGGGGTATCATCGTGATTCGTGGTATAGCTCCTTTAAAGGGGCTACGAAAAAAAAACTAAAAACGCTAATGCAAAGCGGACAAAGGAATTAAAGGGATGAGCGAGAGAGATATTACTATGCTACAGCTGAAGCCACAGGCGTGATTGGGCCAGATCTTGACGCTGGCTCGCTCATTGACACGGAGACTTCAGGATTGGGGATTTGAAAATCGAGCTAGATATGTATTAGTGCAACACTCTGAACAGCAAGATTGAATCAAGGTTGCCTTACGCTCATGTAACCTGTTCGTCTTAATGAAATGATCTTAGGAGCAACAGCGCCTTCTTCTGAGCCTGTTGTTTTCTCCATCTCAGTATTCCATTTGTCAATCCACGCTTCTAGCTCGTTCAATTTCGTCTTGACATTAGTCAGCCCGAAATCTTCCCAGATCCAAGCAGAAAGTACCCCAAGCACCCCATCAAGCATATTTCTCCAATTATATGGGTTGAATATGGGAATTAGCGATCTGTTGAGCTTTTCGATAACCCGCCGAAATTCCTGCTCTGATATGCCGGCTGGATCTAGTATTTCCGGGTACATGTTGGAGAACGTAGGTGCTAAATCGCCGGCAATCAACCAATCTCGTCGAACACGAATGATGCGGGTTGTCTTGTACTCGGTTGAATTGACGGGTACGTAGGGATTCAGATGCGGGAAGCAAGGATGTTGGGGGCCCCATTCATCGCCTAGGCCTGGTTGATTGGGATCCCCAATGATAGACGAGTTACTAGAAGATATGGCTGATCCGATGCCACTTGGCAAGGTCAGATTTGACAATCTATTATGTTGCTGGCTGAGTCTGGCGGGTCCCCGCTCTAGGTCCGTAGAGAGACCTCTGGGAGTATTTTCATCGTTCGGCGCTGACATCACCGCCTTGCCTTTTCCTTTGTCGATCTTGTGGCCAACTTGATCTATACTTCGGGTATGTATCGGGTTAAATTTTACGGCTTGAACTCGGCCTTTTTCTGTCACACTTTGGCCTCCTTTGTGGATGCTTCTGGAAACTGAGTCGTCTCGTGATTTAAGTTCTGGTAGTTTGGATCCAGAGCCCTCTTCTATTAGCGGCGCGTCAGGTGCCCGCCTAATGTCATAAGAATAGCGAACTGAACTAGGAAGGCTAACCCTATTTCCCTCGTTCAATCGCCCTTCAATCTGGAAGCTAGAACGAGTAGGTGTTGGGTGGCGGCTTTGCCTTTGTTCAGGAAGTGTCAAAAGTGGATAATCACCCGCGCCTGTTGTCCCTTGATCATCGAAGGCACGGTTATCGTTGAGAGTAGGATGATTGAAAGGGATAGCCGGGGGCAATGGGGTTGAAGGACGTCGCTTCCGGCGAGTTCGGACGGGTCGGGTATGAACAGCTGGAGGAGGTCTCGGAGTAGAGTTAGTAGGATTCCAAAGACGGCCAGGAGGTCCTATGCTCTGAGGGGACCGGCTCCCCGGGTCAGAATGGGCGGCTCGATTGCGGAATGGTGGAGGCAGAAGGCGGTTTGAATAAATCGGTCTTGATTCTTGGGCGTTCCGATAAGTGCGATGCGGTTGCGAGCGTGTTGGACGAATTGTGGTTCTCACAGCAGGACTGGCTTTGCGGTTTGAATTATCTGGATATTCTTGAGGCTCATATGATGATATGGTAATATCTGCATTGCCTTCTTTGCCCTCTCTTTGTACTACGGTGGTCGATGCGAATTTCTTGGATGGGATTGTGGCGTGTGAAGCCGTTGGGAAGACCGGGAGCCAACAAAAGCCGTCGTGACGGCCTGGTTTGTACTGCTGCTCCCACGAGGCCAGATATTCCGCGTTGCGCAAGGCAAATGTGCTATTTCGTGATTGGGCTGGCGTCGCAGTCGCGCTGTATCGTGGTTACGGTGGTGGTGTGATGCGCTGTTTCGTGATAAGGAGCGGGAGCCGTCTTTGAGATTGACGTTCAGGGGGGAAGATAGAAAGAGATTGGCCGAGTTCAAGCGCGCCGGGATTAGAAGCTCTAGCGTAGGCATTGGCAAAGCAGCCAGGTGGCTCACGGGTGTCCACGGGTGTCCACACCTGGGCGGTTTCGACACCAAGCCGACCTACTAAGTACATGTAAATACCTGTTCAGGTACAAGTCTTCCTCCTGTGGTAGGCAGGATGTACATGGTAGGTGGGTACCTACCTACGCATAAGCCACTAAGTCTCTCTCCTGCAAACAACTACCTCATGGGACGTAATAACACCGTGTAGTAACGGATAGTAACGACTAGTAAATAGGATCCAAGGTTGGCGTAGTTATTTGGAGGGAGTTTGTTGCCTTTTGTGTAATTTGTCAAGGTCGATTTGACTAGGTAGGTATTGAAAAATTTTGCTGGTCTCGATGGGGGAGGCCCTGTTATTTAGCATGGACCTAGCGATATGACGATATGCTACTACTTAGTAGAGCAACGGTCACAAGAAGAGTGATGGGGCACATATACCTACATATATAATAGGTAAGTACCTTGGATGGGCAGCCCGCTGTAATTTGGGTAGGCATGTATTCTGTCATTAAGACATTCAGCACGCGTCTAGGATTGACGACGATTGAGGGGGTGTGGCTGGACGTATTCACATTCCAGACACAAAAAAAGCGAGATAGAGAGGGAGAGAGAATGGGAAAGTGGGATTATTAAGACTGAATAGTCGTCTATGGGTGCCGGTGCCACATACAGATATATGTGAAAAGAACAGGCAGTGGTTGTCTAAGTAAGTAGGAGGAAGGATAAGGTATAGAGAGAGGGAGAGAGAGAGAGAGTGAGAGAGAGTCAGCGAATAAGAGATACATCCATCTAAGACAAGACAGCCTCAAACACCCATCCCATCATCCGTATTCTGATCCGTAAATATAGAACTTGTGTCACCAGTAGCTGTAAAGAATACTAGTACATTCGTCATCGTGCCTAACAAGTGGAAGCCACCGATGGAGTGTCAACCAAGATGGCGGGATGGCGGGATGGCGGTACAAAGCATATGGGAGTACAGTACCGTGTCGTTATACTAGATCACACATGAATACGGTAGCTTTAAATTGGGTTATTTTGTAGCATGAATTTTGCCCAGGTTCTGCCCAGGCGGACGGTTCTAGATACCAACCTACCTGGTAAACAGATTAAGAGCCCGCCCCCCTTACTTGATTAGCACCAGTCATACATGTAGTGTAGGCCATTTTTCTACACTACACAGGTACTAAGTAGGATCACCTATTTTGGACCTGCATTACGCCAGCCCACGACCCGAGCGGATGGGCCCATGCAGAGGTTCGGAACGGAACCAATAGCCGTTCTCTCGCCCCCAACGGGCGTCATCATTCTCTTCGCCCTCCTACAATCAATCGAGTAGAATGAGACTATGTGATATATATAACAAATATTCTATTTTCTTGTACGCTGATCTCAGCTTTAGACAACCATCTCATATAGGTATGTATGTATGCCATTCGCCTGTGGTAGTGTTACGAACCATCAGTCTGCGACTCTAGTGGAACTGCAATTCTTACGAATCCTGTGTCGTCGTCCACGGGCCCAGATTCCATTGTGGCGGGGCTGGCACAATATCGCTACGCACCCGGTTTGATGATGGTTCTATTTGTAGCTGCTGGTGGCCAGGTCCCCCCAGGCTTGTGGGTAGAGGTACCGAGTGGTCGCTATGACCGAAGCCACCGTAACTTCAAATAGCAATAGTACTCTGTATAGTTAAACTATAGAAGATAAAACCATGCAATATGAATCCCGTGTTCGCCTCGCTGTGCGAACATTCTTTTAGTAGATCGTATGCCTTTTCTTTGTTCCCTTCGCTTTGCCTCTTTTCTTTCTTTCTTTTCCTTGCCTCCGAGAAAGAAGAAGGGAAAAACAAGGCTCTACTACTACACAACTTGGTCCATCTCGCCATCCTTTCCGCCCCTTCCCAGGTAGTGTGCCTTACCACCATCGGGTGTGCCGGGAGCCAAGGCCGGGGATCTCGTGATGATGTTGACAAAAGTTGAAATGAACAGCTTTTGTGTCTCATTTGGAGTGGCGAGCCAGTGGGTTTTATATTCCGAACATAGTATACCCGGCCGAGCTGGGGAGGGACCCGTGGCCTGTACCGTTGATAATTGGGGGTGTTAATGCAGTCTCACTTTAGCTTTGTCTACCATGTAGTTAGTGTCGTACTTAACACCTATTATATATCGCCAGCGACAAGTCTTGGGAGAGAAGGCTGGCTTAACAACTTCTTAGCCATAGTGTAGCTATCATAAAATACGCCGACATAAGTATATGCATAAGATAAGGTAAGTGAAGAGCCGCGTCGATTTTTCTATAGATTAATTTTAAACAACAATCCGCATATGCATACGGGAGGCTTTGTTTATAGGGATTTGGCATGCACTGGTATGCGCCCGGTGGATCACCCGCCTGGACACTGGAGGGGTTACCTCAAGAGAGAGGTATTGCTGGCTGCACTGTTCAAGACCTATCATGCCGCATTCAAGTCAGTGACGTAGTACCTCCATACCTCCTCCATACCTCCTCCATACTTCCATACCTCCTCATACTTTTAGCTAAGGTAAGGTAGGTAGCTATGTGGCGCAAGGTTGGCAATTTGACCATCGCATCACTTTGTTCACATGTATCAGTCTACGTAGGCATGGATGTCGCTCAGCCTCAGTTGCAATCCTGACTTGTCTTACATAGTATAGTGTATGTGGTACTTCTCCAATCGCTCTCATCCCTGCGCACTGCAAAATCCTCCCCTTCGAATTCCCCCATGACACAACACGGTCCGACACGACCATACGTCCATTCAAGATCGTGATGGCCTTCCATGCTCTCATGTGTAGTGCTATTTGATCATCAGCGCCTTCTTACACGCCTACACCCCGCTGTCCCCAGAAATAGCCTTACATACCCGCAGTCTTCCGTAGCCCCCCGAATCGAATTTAAGGCTGTGTACCTGCGTCGAGGGTTGATGGCAGACATTTGACCTCATGCGGTTGGTCTCCAATCTAGACATCAGTCATGGCCGATGAGAGTCACGCTTCGGCCTCCACGACGACCGTCAACGCTACCACCTCAGCCCATGACCCTCTCTCTCCGAGCGATGCGCTGCCGTCAGGCTTCGCGTTCCAACGCGCAGCTACTCTCACTAAACCCTCTCCACTTCGTCGCCGCCTAACCGCGAACTATCCGCCATCCCCCGCCGATAATAATCATGCCTTTACCAACCTCCGCAGACGTAGCTCGACCTATTCGGATTACCTTGAGACGAGCGCAGACGAGCTGCTTAATCCTAGCAAATCAAATGTTAAGGAAGATCAAAAGTCGCTATTTGTCTATATCCCACTTACCCTTGCCTTACTACCGGCTATAGCCGGCGTGTTCTTCGAAAACGGGGCTTCTTTCTTTACAGACCTGATACTTTTGAGTCTTGCTGCCGTATTTCTACATTGGTCGGTAACGCAGCCATGGGATTGGTATCATTCGGCCCAGCAAGTCCGCGTTGTGCAGGACGAGCTTTTGTCAGGCTCGGTTTTCGAGTCCGACAGCGACCTTGAATTGAACCCCTCTTTAGCTACTAGTAAGCTAGAGGATGTTTCTGAGGAAAAAGGAAAAGAGAAAGAGGCCGAGGCGAAGATGCAGGATCCCCCGGCTAGTGGGAATGCGAGATGGGAAGCGCGACAGAGAGCCGCTGTTAAAGAGCTTTACATTCACGAAATTATGGCTTTGATGTGGTGTTTTGCTTTTCCGATGCTGGGTGCCTATCTACTACACACCATTAGGAGTCAATTATCACGGCCGTCTGAAGGGCTGGTGTCTGACTATAATCTAACGATATTTCTCTGTGCCGCTGAGGTGCGCCCTGTCTCCCACTTGATCCGGATGCTTCAAAAACGCACACTATATGTCCAAGCCATCGTCGCACAGAATCCACACAGCCAAAAGGCCGTCACCGATGAGCAAATACAGGCGCTGTACAATCGTTTAGACGAAATTGAAGCACGAGGCGTCCCTAAAGAATCATCTATCAGTAACGGCACCCAGCCCGAGACGTCACTGATCGAATCCGCTGTAGGACGAGAATTTCGCAAAAGTGTTCAGCCAGAGCTAGAAGCCCTAAGCCGCGCCATGCGCCGATACGAGAAGAAGCTCACGCTCTTAACCAGTCAGACCGATAACAGGATCGAGGATGTAAAGTATCGGCTCGACGACGCTATCGCGCTTGCTGCAGTCGCCGCCAAGAATCG
The DNA here is from genome assembly GCA_037356035.1 of Xylaria sp. Z50. Taxonomy (NCBI): domain Eukaryota; kingdom Fungi; phylum Ascomycota; class Sordariomycetes; order Xylariales; family Xylariaceae; genus Xylaria; species Xylaria sp. Z50. Next base: position 90,453 of record JBAWJU010000067.1, read on the forward strand.
TAACTCACCGTGGGCGTCTCGCTGGTTGGTTGAGAAAACAGTCACCGTAGCCATGCTACCACTGCAAATAGTGGCCGCGGTGTTCGCATTGCCATTCCGAACAGCGTCGACCTTATTTCGCTGGGGGGAACGGTCGGTACCTGAGAAGCCACAGCGCTCTATACGAAACGGCAAGTCGCCCGTTCAGGGCCGAAGCGGCTCAAACCGTGTACCCACGCGGGTATCTCGGAGATGAAACTGCTGTTGTTGCCTATCACGATCGGCGTTAGCTGGGCAAGAGATACCATGATAATTTCTAGCTTTCGTTTGTTTTATGCGGCGATGATATCGTTCGGTAGTCCAATGCACGTATGGATGTGGTTTGCAATGTCATTTTGGCGGCGTTGGTGTTATAACAGCCTCTGGTGACCAACTCTTTTCTGTATGGGGCGGATTTCAAAATTGACGAGCGCGTCAAATCCCATGGAATTAATATCATGACCCACTGGGCCTTACTTTACCAGCCGCTAAAAGACCCTGTATTTTTATCTCTGACGCGAGAGAAGAGGCAGAATTGATATACTATGATGCAAAATGCTTATTTACTTTGGCTAGCCCTTCGGTAATATTTTACATTATGCCACGCTGAGCCTATTTTCTCGGTAATTATTTGCCAATCATCATCCGCGTCATACCACCGGAATACTTTAGATTTGACACGCGGGGTTATTCATGCACTGAGTAATTACCGTGGACTGAAATACCGTCATGGCTGGTTTTGCAGCAACCGGGCGGTTGTGCGAGTAGACATAGCAACTAACACCTGTCGCGCCTCTCCACCTTTCCACACACGCAGCCACCAAGCCCATATAGTACAAGGTAGTCTAGGCGATCATGGCGAGAATTCCGACACGTGGGGGAGAAGTGGAGAGACTTGAATAGCTGGCGTTCAGATAGCCCCGGCTAGCGGACGCTCTAAAGTAAACGAAGGTGTACAGCATTTATAGAAATGTCGGCGAGCATGAAAAAAAAAAGGCGACGATATCCGGGTAGTAGGTACTTGGGACGGCGCACAGCGCGACATACATATCGCAGCATGACACAACAGAAATGCACAATTCCGTTTTCGTAATCCGTTATACGAGAAGCTCTTCATAAAAATAAAATAAAAATAAAAAAAAAGGATCGGTGGTCTTCTACCCTATCTAAACCCGACGTTACACAACCAGCGACTGCGAGTCCCGTAGCTGATCCCCCGGGGGGGCTTGCTAACGGTTGGATTGCTCTCCGTTTCCGGCGGACATATAGATCGAGCTGAGAGAGATAGACAGTTAGCGTTAGGAGTGTACTTGACGATGCTGATCTCCACGAGCAGTGTAGATTAACAACATATTCGAGAGGAACAAACCCACTTCTAGTAGCATGCATGGTATTTATGGACCTTCGGTATTTATCTAGCTTGAGGGCCGGCGGTAATAATACCCTTGTAATATTGTCTATTATTACTAATGTACCGTAGTGTAGGAAGTGCACTATGCCTCGACGTGATTTTGAAGAGCGGTTCGTCAAGGCGACAATGTAGTGTTGTAGTGTAATGGTGGAGCGGGAAAGGCAACGGGGAGGGAGCTAGCGCGTACCGATTAGTGGAAAGGCTAGAGATGGATGGGTGGGGATCCGTCGCGGCTGATCGCACAAGGAATTTAATTAAACTACTTGTGTAGTGTTGTAATAGTCAGTGCACCATAATTTTTCAGGTCACGCAGCAAAAACGTCGCGCTATTAATCAGGTTAAAAAGATGTGAGTAAAAAAACAGCCACTTATCCCGACGAAGGCTATTCTAATGCCGCACCGTTGCGAATATTGAAAAGAAAAAAAAAACGGACGAAGGGCTGTTCTAGCAAATGTGAGTTATGAGTAATTACGATGACTGCTACTTACACTAGTATCTGCAAAAAGCAATAAAAAACGATCAGCCCGAGATGTGCGTTGTCGTAGTGTAGTGTAGTGTTAGTGTAGTGTAGTGTACACTATTCCGTACACTAGGGACATACAGCCAGCCATGGATCATGAATGACAGCACCCTGGAACCGACCCCTGTATGAGGTGCAGATTGAACCACGTATATCCAAAGAGCAAAAAGTTGGTATGCAAGGCCAGGAACTTTTTTCTTCTACGACGAACTCGTGGTACGCTAGTAGTGTCGCGTTATTTATCGCGTTTTTTTGTGTTCCGTTCGTATTATCTCACGGAAATAGAGTATACGTAGCGCATACCTACACCAAGTACATAGTACCTACATAATAGTATAGTGTACACACAAAATCGGGTCAATAGTTGATGCAAGATGATGGGATCGTGAATGCGGGAAGCAGATCGCCGCAAACAGGAACTGACGAGAAATTGGTGCAGATGGAGATGAGAAACTGAACTGATGCAGATCAGGTGAGACATGTTCACTTGCTTTAGGCCCCTAATCCCCGACAACCGTTGAGTTCTCTCTATATTAGTTACACTCTACATACATAGTAGTATAGTAGATGGATGATGTTACTCTTTAGGTAACAGGTATACCTGGTTAACTTGCGTATTGTTGAGAGTTCTAAATGATGAATTTCCGGCCACGAATTGGAAAATAAAGAAACCCCTCCAAGGAAAAAAAAACCTTGATCGATAACGTGATGGTCGGACCCCTCGATCAGTGTGTGAGACGAGGCTCAGGCCATCACGGTGATGAATCGGGGGAGGAGGGAAATAGGGAAATAGGTAATGTTCCAAGCAGCGTGGCACGCGTACTCAGGATTGGACTAGACGTGTACGTGTACGCTACTTAGTAGCTGGATCTGCACACGGTTGTGTTCTCGTCCCATCCAAGACAGGGGCGTCTACAGGGGCGTCTACAGGGGCTTTTACAAGGAGTTTAATGACAACGAGCAATCACCCAATCGCATCACGCACGGGCAGCAAGATTGCCCAATCCGGAAGGGGGCCCACTCATTGGGGCCGGTACGGAGACATGGGAGAGGATCGGGTGTCCGGCTACCCTAGTTCTGGGTCTGTCCTGGCGCTGTTCTGGGGGAGCGGTAGAGGGGCCAGCTGGATGGGTTGTGGGGCGCTTGGCCAAAACTACCCCTGACACCCCTGACACTACTGCCCTGGCTCTGCCTGCCCTGCTTGCTAACCTGCAGCCACTACGCTAGTGCAAAGGTGGGTAGCTACCTGGCTAGGTCGCCAGACAACTTTGCATACTACTACCAGGTAGTGTAGGTGGCAGGCTGCCCTGACGGAAACAGCGAGACAAAAGGACAGAAGACCTGGCAAAGCATTTAAGAATCAGGCAGGAGATTGGATGAGTCCATTCGTTTCTCTCGGGACTATGCCGTTCGCGGGTAGCCCGGCCAAGAGCCCGGCCTGCATCCAAACTATCCTCCAAGCCAACGTCACTGCTAATCTCCCACCACCCAACCACAATCCAGCTACAGCCTCAGCGCGGGCGCGTAGTCGTTGTTGTAGCTTAGCTATGAGGTGCACCGTCATCACTTGTTCCTCTTGCCAGTAGTTCGCGAGATGTGGGACGGGCGAATGCGGAAGGAAAAGACGAAGGTGCGAGGTGTGCCAAGCCGCCGCAACAGCCCAAGAGCTGACCCGCTGGGCAAGGTAATAGAATAGTACTGCTAGTAGGTAGTATGTATACTCAAGTGAGGAAAAGCAAATTCTCAAGCGCATTCAACTTAACCGGTGATCATAGAGTTCTGTACTCTGAAGTAGAGACTACATCTACGATAGTAGGACACATCTCTTTTGACGTCTTGTTGGCTTCGTATAGCATATGGTCCCTCTCAACCCAGGTTCCAGCTTGCTACGGTTTCATACCGCAGTGCTTCGCATGAATGCTATGCTGTAAACGGGTCCTCGCCTCAGCATATGCTCTTTGTTCGAAGAATTGGTACCTTGGTATTGTTTGATCTTCTTACCCTTCCCGTTGGAACGTTCGATAATCCCCGTCGGTCACACTGCAGCCAATAACACAGCCCTCGCTGCCGGATCCTATAGGGACCTCCCGTTCTCTTCAGACCGCCAATTTGTTACCTCCGTCTCTCGTTTATCTCTCTTTCGCCTTCGACTTCTGCCTGTAGCCGGTCCCGACTGCTACCTTGCCGGCTAGCCTCAGGACATACCGCCTCGCTGCTAGGCCAGCTCGAAGCACCTGCTTCGTTACAGAAACGGAGCTTCTATTATTTCGACGCTTGCTATTCCGTCGTCAACTTCAACATTTTTCAGGTTCCATGGCTAGGGCTCGTGGTCGTTGGATAAGCCCTTGAGAATGTCTTGCCACGAGCACTGAGCTATAGATATTAGAGTTCTTTCAAGCTTCAAGAGTTGCATCACATGTCCTAGGTCTCTATTTTACTTATACCCAGGACAGTCACCTTTTTTTTTCCCTCTTTCGAATAGCCATCATGACTACACGATGGAACTATGCCTGGGCATTGCTTTTCTTATTCTTACACCTTTATGGTGTCGTGGCAGGCCCCCTTGAGGTATTGCGGCGTCAGGATGCGACAGCCACAGCCACGATAGGACCGAAAACGACAACGAGTAGAGGCGAGGGAAATATCGAGACATCGTCCGAGAAAACAGATGGGACAAAGGCAACGCAAACCACCACAGCTGATATGTCAACCACGATTATGGTCACATCGACGACGGCGTTCCCTTCGGCTATTAATGGGAATAGCCCTGACAACAACAACAGCTCTTTAGCGACCCCTAGTTAGTCAGCATCCTCTCAGTATGATTAGTTCTCAGAAGAGTGCTGATTCTTGACCCAATCTTCCTAGATCCAATTCCAGACGGCCAGCTACCCTTGGCCCCAAGGCTCACCCCAGGATGGGGTGTCGCCGGTGCTCTTCTTCTGATCAGTGGTGCAGCGTACACGCTTATTGGCATCAAGAACGCATGGCTCTATACATACCTCTCGGCGGCGTTCCTCTCAGGCCTAAGCGTCACGGTCCTGATTGTGTACGTGATGGCCCCACCCGTCCCAGCCGCGATCGAAGGAGCATATGTAGTAGCTGCTGTTGTGACCGGTCTTATTCTGGGTGGAGCTGCTATAGTGTTTCGCGAGATCGCCGAGGGCTTAGGATGCCTATTGGGGGGGTTTTGCGTCTCAATGTGGTTACTAACCCTTAAACCTGGTGGTTTGCTCCCTTCAACGGTGCCCAAAGTTATTTTTATCGCTGCATTTTCAGTGGGTGGCTATGGGTTTTACTTCAGCCGTTATACCAGACCATACGCTCAGATGGGTCTAATGTCGTTTGCCGGTGCAACTGTGACAGTTATAGGCATCGATTGTTTCAGCCGGGCAGGATTAAAGGAGTTCTGGGCCTACATTTGGAACCTGAACAAGGGGCTTTTCCCATACGCGGCGGATACCTACCCCTTAACTAAGGGTATACGAGTTGAGATTGCACTCACCGTGGTTTTTACGATTATAGGCATCATTTCGCAAGTGAAACTCTGGCGAGTCATTCAAGAGCGCCGGGCGAAGAAAGCTGAAGAACAAGCTGAGGAGCAACGGAAGCGTAATGAAGAAGAGGCCAACCTCGGGCTACAGATCGAAGCGCAAAATGCAAGGGAACGTCGACAATGGGAGACAGTCTATGGTGACCAGCCTCCCCGAAGCTTAACTGGGTCTGAAGATTCGGGAGTAGAGGATATGGAGGATGAGAAAACAAAGAAAATTCGTATCAGTCACACCGTTGTTCGACAGGTATCCTCAAATGAAGATGTCATTGAAATGGTTGAACTTCCGAGTCCCGACATCACAAGCTTGCCTGATACTACCAAGTCTGTCGATGGGAAAATAATGACGAATCAGAATGACGACAGCAGAATGACAACTAGGGTCGCAGAGGACGACGGACCGTCCGGACACAATGACATAACGTCGACGTCGGAGCAAAATGAGAAAGTCTGGGTTGTTAAGGGCAGTGGCGAAGCAAGACCGAGTTCGATAATATCTTCTCATATCCCACAGATATCCCCAAAGCTAGCTGGGCCGGAGGTTACCCCGCTTCCATTCAAGATTCCAAATGAGTCGGATGAGAACGAAAGTCGTTCGTCAATTGCTACCTATGCTGACGAAGATGATGGGGATTATGTGCTCAGCCAGAAACCTTCAAGACTGTCATTGACGAACCGACTTTCGGTGGGCTCGGGTAACCTCATACAAAGCCTTTCTCGGCGATCGGGCCACTCTTGGGTGCCGAAGCGAAAGACGGGAGAGTCTGAGGCACAACAGTCCCCGGGATTTGTGAGAAGCACTGATGAGCTCGTCGAAAATTACAAACGTCATAGCGACGCGTCATCCATTGCTGCTACCATAGATGACTTGAGCCAAGACGGTGACGCTCACGACTATTCGACGAAAGATAGAGCCGAGAGAGTTTCTACACCCGAATTAACTGTTGATTTCGGCGGGAATGCCACAAAACCCGACAACGCGGATAATAAGGGCGATACTGTAACGAAGTTGAAGCCCCTTAATACTCGATTGCGCCTTAGTACTCGACCCACCTCGTCCGCTGAGACGGTTGGTACCGACATCCTTGACCCCTCTATTGTAAACTCGTCCTCGGGTGACCTTTCGAAACGAAGTAGTTTGAATCAAAGTACTAAGAAGACTGAGAGCACTACCGGGAATAGCAACCCCACTGATATAACTGCTATCGAAGAAACTTCCGAAGGTTCAATGCCTTCGAAATCCCCAGATACCTCGATAAATTCCACGAGTATGAGTCTCACCAAAGATAGGCTGCCTTCAGCCCTAACCCGCGTAGCCTTGTCGTATAGAACCAACGAGTGGGCAAAGCATTTAAGTGCAGCGGAGGCGCCTCAATTAGAGCAACTGCAATTAGATGGATATCCCGATCGGCAGGACAACGAGAAGCTAAGGGCCGAGGCTGCTGCGCCGGTTCATGTTGAGGAGCTCCAGCAGACGGCCGAGAGTATTATTCCCCTAGCAGTAACGATACGGTCATCTTCAAGTGCATCAAACCTGCCACAAATTCCATCCCCCGTGGACCATTCCTCGTCTCGGATATCGTCTCACTCTTCGCCAAAAGTACACATCCCTGCTACTCTCGCCATCCTCACGAGCGCTAGCTCAGAAGTTGCTGAAGCGGCCCCAGTGAAGCCTACACTATCGAATGTACCCCAGGCAGGCCACAGTTTTAGAAATAAACGGCAGCGGAATTCGAGTGAAGTGTACAACCAGCCAATCCAAGAGGAAGATGGCAACGAACCCCTTCCCAATGGACAACAAGCTTCATCAGACGAGGGAGGAAATTTCACTCCAAACTCGACTCCTCCTTCACCGACCGGGCCTGCGCCTATACCAGGGGTAGTTTCCTACTCCAGCCCACAGACCCTTCTCGGCAAGCGTGAGATGTTTTTGCGCAACAAATCCCAGTCGCAGTTGTTCAATACCGGTACACTGCCGATCCAAGAGAACCCGGAATACACAACGAGACCTGCTAGTCAACTGGCTTCGCCGTACAATTATACCCCATTGATGACCCAAGACATCGACGATATTCCATTAAGCCAACGAAAGGAGCTCATGCGGCAAAACAGCATGCTCTCTGTCAACTCAGCCAACTCTATGAGTGGCCGACCTAAACGGAATAGTTCATCGAATACGCCATATCCCCTCGCGTCTAACTCTTCGCCGCACGCACAAGTTCTTACAGCCGAGTCTTCCAATTTTGACTCGCACCAACCCAAAAGATACGCCCAAGTGCCGTCGCAAGCCGCACGCGATGCCCGCCTCTCCCAGTTTCGGCAATCCGTTGCGGCCGAGCTGCGAGCACCGGCGCAGAAATCGGGGCGCGAGACGCCTCTGCTCGTCCCGACATCTTCGACGTCTTTAGCAGGTCCTTCGGCCAACAATGCCGAGGTCAGCCGGGCCATTGACCAACAGCGTAGCGCGCTCATGTCGCAGCGCGAACAGGAGGCGCAGAGGAGAGAGGCAGAGCGCTGGGAAAAGGCTCGCAGCGATCGCGCTTTTGAGGAGATGATGCGGAATGGTGGTCTTATCGATGCGCATCGCGAGGCGCTGCGGCGGATGCAGGGTGGTGTCAAGCATGAATAGTGGCAATTCGGTCCATCTCGCATTCCATTCCACTGTCGTCCATAGGTGTCAGGTTGGTGTATAGGCGGGTTGAGATATGCTGGGATGGTGCGGGATATGACAGGATAAGGGCGATAAAGACAAAGAAGGGAGACAGGTATCCATCCGCCTTGGTCTGGATGTTCACACCGTCACGGTCACACGGGTAGGGACTGGTCTTTTCTCCGTTTTCTCCGTTTTCTCCGCCCGTCTCATTTTTTACAATATGATTGGGCCTCTGAATAGATGGTTCCTGGATGGGTTTTGCTTTTTTTTTTTTTCTTGGTTCTTGATACCCTGCACGCCACATGTCTTTGACGCCAACACTCTCTACGCGTTGGGACGCATTCTTATTTTTGGCTTACTTGGGTAAGTTAGCCGAGAACATAACCTACAGAACATTTATTCGTTCTTCGAGCAGCTTTTCAGGTTCGAGTTTGATTGAATTCTATTCTTCTACTGTTTAATATGTAATTCTGTTTCTTTCTTTCTTTTTCTCTCTCTCTTTTTATCTTGGTACCAGATAAGCCCGGTCCCTTGGCAAAAAAAGGAGCAAAGTAGAAAAGGTGACTATGGAATTGGCGATGGGAGGGTGGAATGGACTAGTTTAGGTAGACAATATGGAATAACGGTACTGACAGCTTGTATGGGAGCAATGGTATGTCGGAGTAATGGAGTAAGTTGACAGAGGAAGCAAGCCACTGGGAGGGGTAATATAGCCAGCCACCCCTTTGTGCCTGCCTAACAGTACAATAACTATTACATCCAATGATTTTGTATATGATGGTGTGTTTTTGTTGGCGTTTCCTGTTGGTCATTAGTGATGTATGAGTGAGCTACTCGAGAAGATTTGCAGGAAAGGGCTCGTATTCGAGGACCAGGTTACCCATACTATCTAGCTGTGCTTGTGGCTGAGGCCTCTTAAGGGATAGGATAGGATAGGCAAACAACGTGCAAGGCGCAAACCTCAAACCTTGCACAGGCGGCAAGCATCTTCTTACTATAGGCTCACGTGAGTTTTTGTACAGGGAAAATGGCAAGCTACCCAGGTACATGTATCACCAGCAGCACCTCCAGTCTCTAACAACTACATATACTACTTCTCTACCGTCTGAACTAATAGTGAGTTGGGTTCGATTCCTAACAGCGCTATTGGTATTCGCTTTTAGCTCATTTGGATACTAGGTATCTAGGGCCAAAGAAGGTTTTGTTATAGGTTATAGTTTCACTGTCTCTTTGCACCTCCGGGCCATGTAGCAGGCCTAATATTGAAGCTGTCTGTGAATCAAGTACCTTCATCCAAATAATAGCTGAACCTAATCCATTCAAGGGATTAGCTCCATCGCGCTATATCTACACGCTTGAAGAAACTGTGTAGTTTGAGTTTCATGTACTCCGTAATGTCACCTAGATAGCTCCATTGATACTGCCATTAGCAAAAGAGAGTACCTGTTACTATAGTGATGTGGATAGCTTCCATCCCTGCGTCTTGCCCATACATCAGCTGAATGAAAGATGAAAGAGGCTAAAAGGTACCTAGGAGGCACCATTCAGAATCGACCGCATTGGTCCCGCATTGATCTAGGCAGAGCTTATTGTAGAGTTGGTTTGCTCATAAATAGGCACTTCTCTAACCTCCGTCATTTGAATCTCGGCGGTATTACTCTTACCATCGCTGACCTCACTTCATTTCCCTTATACACCACACCGACACCACACCGACACCATACGCGCTCTCTCGTTGTCTCGACAGCTATTTAATCAGGTAAGTTGAATCGTATTGTTTGTCTTGGTCCCATGTTAGTCCCATGTTAGTCCCTTGCCCATCTCTTGCATATCCCTTGCGAGTCTTCCAATCAAATGGCGGCGGCTCATCATCATACTACCTGGGATTTATATGCGTGGCTGCAAAGCAGGTCCTGTTGGGCAACGGCGTTGAGTTCGAGACTATCGGTTATTTTCGTTTCCATTCATCAATCCCTGCGGCCGCCACAGTCAGACGTCAGTAGCCCCGCTAGAGCAGGTCATTCATTCATTGTTGGCCAGTTTAGATACTAGATACCTAAGCACAAGTACTTAGGCACCATATTTCCCTTCTTTCTGCTTGGCCTCTTATCACCTCCTTGCATCCGGCATCTGGACATCCCAACATCCAACCCTTCTGTTGCCTAATAATCTCAAATTTTCGACGTAGAGGTTTATTCCCCTTCTTGCAACTTCCCCCCTCTAATTACAATATTCTTTAAGGTTACCTAGGTTCCTGTCCCTATTTTTCTCCTTCCTTCCACATCTAGCTACTTTAGGTACCTACTACCCACTGCCCGCAACCACCCCCCCCACCTATTTATGACTTGCCCTCTTCCTACTTGGAGAGCACATCTTACAACCATCCCACATCCACATCCACATCAGCACATCTCCACTACATCATCGCATTCTCTCATCCATTCGACTATTCCATTTCTAATAACCATTCGCCTTCTACCATCTACACTTTGAGAATAGACTTCTTACCACACATCTATAGACTCCCACCATCGATACCCAACTTCTCTTTGTTGTGACTCTTCTCCATCCATCCATCGCCACCATGGCTACCGAGAACGCACCCGTCATGATCACGTTGCAGAGCAACGACAACCACATCATTGACGTCGGTAAGTCCATGCCTCATTGCTTGCTACCTCCACCTCCTCCACCTCCTCCACCTCCTTGACTCGTACCGACACCGCGCGCCTTTTCGAATATCTACTGGAAGACATTCCTAACACATGCTGTAGAGAAGTCCGTCGCAGAGCGATCCTTGCTCATCAAAAATATGATGGACGATCTTGGAGAAGGTGCGATCGGCCAAACAGTACCTATCCCTAATGTAAGTTCGGCTCATCAATGCGTCTACTCACGCTGTCGGCTGTCTTATTAACCTTTCCTACCTACTAAAGGTTACCGAGCCTGTCCTTCGCAAGGTCATAGAGTGGTGCGAGCACCATCGCCACGATCCCCCTTCTACCAATGACGACGAGTCCGATAACCGCAAAAAGACCACAGATATCGATGAGTGGGACCAGAAGTTTATGCAGGTGGACCAGGAGATGCTCTTCGAGATTATACTTGTACGTTGGATATCCTCCACACTATTGTTGACTCTTCCATCAACTAACCTTCCCCTAGGCTTCCAACTATCTTGATATTAAGCCTCTTCTCGATGTTGGTTGCAAGACTGTCGCAAACATGATCAAGGGTAAATCTCCCGAGGAGATCCGGAAGACGTTCAATATCACCAATGACTTCACCCCTGAAGAGGAAGAGCAGATTCGACGTGAGAACGAGTGGGCCGAGGATCGTTAGGATAAACCCCAACCAATAGTCGATTAAGCGACGTATATACCCGGGCGAATCTGATAAATCGAACCGTCCCTGGTCCCCCCGTTGAACTTTCAGGTACAAGAACGGAACAAGCCCGAAGCATTGGTGGTATAGACAAGATGTATCTTGAAACTCACGACGGAGTCCGGGCCTAAATCTAGCAATCATATGATTGCACACATCATTATTTGGCGTTAGTTTATTAAGTCCTAGGCAATGGGGTTCTGAGATGTGGCTGTCGCTGAAGTTTTGCATGGTTAGTCGACACTCATCTGTCTATCGTCACACGATCAGAGACCTGTAGTGCTGCATACCATAACTTGTCTCCCTGGCATCATTCAGTAGTAACGCGTGCGTACGCAGCTTTTAACAGTCAGCAAATTGAAAACTATTTGATCTGACAAACTACATGCATCCCCTTATCTAAAGCAGCCGCACTAACTATGCCTGATTAATATCGATATACGGACACAGACATTGAAATTTCGGGACCGTGTGCCTGTTTAAATCCTACACAACAACAAGATACTCATGTAGCCTGCCGTACGTCATCTAATCGATATTCCAAATTTAGAGTTCGTAGTGGCATTAGAGGATCGGTATTATGTAGTTTGCTAACACGATAGCAACACAAAATATAGGTCTAGGAGTTCATTGTAGAACTAACCAGTTATATATTGGAATTCTTGTTTTTAGCTTGCGTTGTATGAGCGTGAACCATGCTTTACGCGCAATCTGAGACGACAGAACTGAGGGGTGGGTGGATGGCCGAATAGATGGTAACGCCACTAGATCAACTAAACTGACCTAAACTCTTCGGATTTTACGATCTGTGTAAGCTTCAATGGTAAATGAAATTTATTCCTAGGTAGAGCTTCTACCGCATCAGGTCAAATAGGTTCTTAGACTGGCATCTTGTGAGGTTAATCCATCAACCCAATGTGATCAGGTCGCAGAATAACAGGATATCTTTGTTTACGGGCGTACATACACCCAGACTTCAATGAAGCTCATCCTGCCGTCGGCCAAGATAAGGTTCCTATAATAACCCAGCATCAAATAATATCAAGCACACATAGCATGTCATGACTCGAACATCAAGAATCTCGAGTCTCCTTTGTTCGCAATTTGTTTTCATTTCCCATGTGACCGGTACCATGCAGACCTTAAATGACAGAAAGTCCCTGAAGAAACCCGATTCGCCAACAACGCACACAAGTCTCTGCCCATCCCTTCGTCGGCCAGTTCTTTTCTCATATTTGTCTTGGTCCGTTTGCCGGTCGAAAAAAAAAAGAAGGGCGTTACCATTTTCTCTCAAGACAAATACGTCCGTTTCTAACCACTATTCTCCCCTTTCCATTTCGTGAAAAATTGACATGGCCGTACTGAAAATCGTCGAGCAACGTGGGAATTGCTGGGTTCTTTCGCACGAGTATAAGGCAGACAGGGTTTTGCGGTCGACTGGGGCGGGAACAAGAAAGATGGCGCCTAGATGCCGAGACGGGTCTTGCGCCAGTGACGTCTCTTAGCGTTGTATCTGAAGCATTGTTAGCCTGAACTGTCGTGTCGTTTGACGGCGGCGGGCGTGCGTCTCGGGAGCCGAAAAGCAAGGATCTTTTCAAAAGGTTTCTAGTCGTACCTAATAGTGTTTCCGGTTCGGAGGCGAATCCATTGAGGAATAGGGCGGTTCTGCTTCTGCGCTTTGGCAAGCTTCTGCTTCGTCCGGAAAGACTTGTGGCTCTGTGGTTGGACAAGCATAGTCAGCTTTGGTATCTCGATCTCCAAGTTATGGGAGTGTGCAGGCATGACAATCCAACCCGCACCGAGGGGTCGTGGAGTTGCAAACTGGCGAGAGATGACTTGATTCTCATCACGCAGGGTAATGAAATACATTGGGTACATACCGGCATTTTGACTGCTTTTGCTAATCGAAATGTCCAGAGTTGTTGGTGATGTCGTCTGGGGAGAGTAGAAGGAGGGAAGAGAGGGTGGAGTAACCGGTTCGCTATAGCAGTATGGCGGGCCAGGAAATTTTGGTTGCGCGAGGGTTTTGCAGCCCCGATGGGAATTGTGGGCAAATCTTCGGTTGATTCTGTACAGTGGGTCGTCAGTGATGGGTTCCATGGAACGAGTCACATGATTTTCAAGTCAAGGATAAGATAACACAATTGTGATAATCACGATAAGATAAGATATGTATAGTGTTATGAATGATAATATGCACTGTAAAATATACATAGTAGTACTAGTAGCACATGCCTAATGATTATCTAATCCCCATAACAAGGCCCAAAGGGGCAAGAAAGGGCAGCTTGGATAAGAGCCAGCGGCTGCCAAGACATCGGCGCATCTTTCCTTGTCACCCGGTACCGAGTCAATCTAGAACTGGCGGCCTCTTGGGACTTGGACCTTGAAGAATCAAATGAGGTCCTGTACCAGAAACAAGTCGTTCTAAACAAATCCTCGCCCGCAACACTCGCAACAACAGCCTTTACACCGTCACGCTATCACAACACATTGTTAATAGAGAGGCCGCAGTGTTGTGGCCCTCCCCATCTTTGGGCGTGCGATCCGGATCATCCACAACCCCTTTCCCCCTGCAACCCTACTCCTGCTCAGGAGTTGTCAACAACTCAAGTCCAGCTATATTCGAGCGGCGCGGCCCTTTATCTGTCGCCGATCCTTCCCAACGTCACTTTAGCCATAATATCACATACACCATGGGTCAAAGCGTGTCGTGGCTGTCAGGTCTGCTTTGGGCGAAGAAGGAAATCAGAATATTGATTTTGGGTCTGGTATGTTTGGAGCCTCTGAAGCCGTATCAACAACGCCCACGGCAGGCAGCGCTAATAGGCCGGTCATCTTCGTGTAGGATAATGCCGGAAAGACGACGCTACTATATAGACTCAAGGTTGGTATCCCCTAATCCTTGTTGTGCTACCCATATGCATGGCGCATTGTCTATCCCTATTCCCCCCTACGGTCCCGCGACGAACCACCAAACAAAGACAATTAACTTCCCTTACAGATAGGCGAGGTTGTCACAACCATCCCAACGATAGGCTTCAACGTAGAATCGGTAACTTATAAGAACCTCAACTTCGATGTATGGGATTTAGGCGGGCAGACATCCATCCGACCTTATTGGCGGTGCTACTACGCTAATACCGCTGCCGTGATTTTCGTCGTCGACAGCACCGATATCGAGCGCCTCCAAACAGCTGCAGATGAGTTGGCTGCTATGTTGAACGAGGATGAGCTAAAGGATGCGGCGCTGCTTGTATTTGCCAACAAACAAGATCAACCTGGAGCTAAAGGCGCAGGTGAAATATCCGAGGCCTTGAGGCTAGGCGAATTACGAGATCGGAACTGGAGTATTGTCGCGTGCTCCGCCGTCGACGGGAGTGGTGTAAATGAGGGAATGGACTGGCTGGTGGTAAGTTGGCCCTACTTAGTCAGCTCCTCTCGTCTAATCTTTTCATATCTAACATATCTACAGCAAACCGTCAACCAGGATTAGAATAGATAATCTATCCACGCCACTAATACACTAGTCGAAGTATCATTCTTGTACAACATTCACGGCATTCGACAACGCGCATCCGAAACAATCACAGAACATACGACTGTCGATCTCACTATCGCATTGTATGTATCGTTTGGGTAGATTTCCGCCTCTTGCATCTATCATATCAGAGGCGGCAAGGAGAAAGCATAGGGGGAGTAAGGCGTATGCAATAACTACCAGAGGTAGAGAGCACGGTCGTTTGAGAATTTGTTGAATTGACGCAGAGGGCCCCATCTATATTGGGTGAAGGGGGTATTTTGGTACTCATGACTGGACCACGAGCAGGATCCTCCCTTTCTTTCTGCCTCGTCGATCAATACTTATGAGATATGGGACAAGATCAATAATCCCAGCTCGGTAGAGCTCGAGTGTCGATACGCAACCAACCGCCCACGACGCGCTTAATATTACGTCTTTGAGACACTAATTATGCATTATACATCTATCGAGATATGACAACTGCTACTCAATACCATAATGATTCTATCGACAAACAGATCGTCTGACAATAAATTAGCTGTGGAGACTCACTTAACAATTCTCCCTATTGAATTAAAAGCGATCCTACCCGCCTATCTACTCCTACGAACCAACTGATTTCATACAACTATCTTTCTCTATCTAATTTGCTATCACGAATTATCTAGACTTGACTTTATACATATGTGTCAGGTAGAGATAAAGCTGTGGGAAGGCTGACATATAGCCAACAATGATAACTATGGAATTACCAGAATCCTATGGATATTCTACTAGGATTAGAGACATAGGTGCATAACTATCGTGGTTCAACAGTAAACCTACATTAATAGGGTAGTTTGTGCACAGGTCCGTGTGAAATCGTCATTTTCAAGAACAGCAATCCGTAGATAAACTCCAGTCGTTCTGATTAGATATGCCCTATTAAGCATAGTTGGTGAACACAGCCCGACTGACGGCGGATGCGAAAATGAACACCGAACCGACGCTAAAGACTGAAAATGCTGCCGGCTTGCGCCCGACAAGCTTTCTCGGTCGCAATGTGGCCATTATCCGAGCTGGCAGGAGGAGAGCTTCAAGGTCTGCAGTAGAGTTGAAAACCCCAGCCACAAGGTTAGACCAGGCCACACTAGTAGGGCGACCATAGGCGCCGGCATTCTAGCTTTTGGAAAACTCCAGAAGAAGTAGCTGAAGGATATTGCCGTGTGAGAAACTGCGTCTATTACAAGGGACGCAGCGGTAGCCCGGTCTTCGCTTGAGCCCCTTCGTGGCGGAATATCTGGTTTGGAAAACTACAGGTAGCTCTACCGCTAGTACCATGAGAGCACGGATGCGGTATATGGTGCCGAAGAAATACAACGAGTGAGTGAATAGCATGGCAAACAGATCCCACTGATAGCCTGCTTGTCTGCAGACAATAATAACAGTATGCGCGTGTACGCGACAAGTCCAGTCCAAGCGAAGTAACTATGCCAGCGGTGGAGATAATGGCCATGAGGAAGATGTAAGTTGGTGAGTATATAGACTAAAATTGCAGAGATGGTGCGAGTAAGAACATAGATAATTGTAAGTAGCATCGCCTGCTGGGGTGAGTTGGCGAAGTTGGGCGGTTGGCCGCTCGCGGAATATGATTTAAGGACCATATAGGCAACCCATTAATCTGAGATTCAACATCAAGAGTCTTTTAGGCCTTGTGAAGACATAACTAGGCAGGCTTTCATATCTTGGTTAGATAGGGTTATCTGAGGCGGCTACACATGCTGCTTTGATAGCAAGATGCGGGAGGCACAGTATCACAACTATCGGTATATCTAAACAGATAGGCAATCTGTATTAAGTCTAGGGCTAACTTGCACAATAACGCAAGGCCGAATATCAATCTTAGAATTCCTATTCAGCTTGCCATCCTCATAGTTAGTTCGCGCCCAAAGACCAGCAAGCTATATTCTGTTAGTGGAATATCTTCATCAGCGAAGATCCTATCGAGACTTGTATCCGTCCCTAGAGCGCTTGAACAACGACTAGCCTATGATGACAACACAGTATCGAATACCGGGTTAACTTTCAAGACGTAGTTACTAACATTCACGTCATCTACCTTTCCGGCTCTCGTGCCGAGCACTAGACGGTTGGTTGCTGCGCTTCATTCGCACGGGGTTGCTCTCCTTTTTTGCCATTCACCTGGCCAGCTAGCTGCGAGGGGTTATAGTGAGTCTGAAATATAGTTATTAGCATTTAGTTTTGCGTAGTTGAACTTCAAGTTATTCAAACGTGGTAGTTCTGGCGGCTGGAGCCAAGTATCGTTGACCACAGCAAGGGATATTCGAGGAGAGCGACCAACACAACAAGTTAGGCAAGCTCTTTGTAAATAATTAGAAACACTAGGCATACTCGAACCAGAACTAGTGCACTTATTCTATCAAGCCATAGCCACCCGTACGTCACTAACCCTTGACACTACGCGTAACACCTCTCGGACAATTTCTGGTTTAAGTACCTGATCATGTAGGTGACTTCTCAGAGGTCTTTCGGGTGCTTCCTCGTGATATTAGTTCTGTCATTGGGTTAGTATTTGTAAGGTGTGTTTCCCAATTCCTCATAGTGATCTTAGTATATAGGATCTCTTATTCGTCTAAGTTATCAATAAAAAATTAGAAATATTTTGAGTGATCGTGATCTAATATAGCCTCTAGACCCTCAGTCTACTAAGAAGCACCCAACCTTCTTTCTTGATTCCTAATAGGATATTGAAGGTCATCTCTACCAAACGACTATATTGACCTATACCTCCCTTTCGTGTGCAACAACATCATCTAAACATGAGTCGCGATTGCAGGGGATTATCGAGCCATCTTAATGATCGGAGATTGTAGGAGCCCTTTCTTAGTAAATTTCATAAACGTAGATTTGCTTGATCCTGCTCTCCTGTGAATCCAAAAGATCCCGTTTCCGCTCTGCAACCAACTTGGGAAACCAATATTTCTCCTTCCGTCTGGCGAGATGCCGTACACCTGTAATGCTCATTCGAAAGGGAGACTGTGGCATTTCTAGAGTTGAAGTAACATAATTTATATTAGTGAATAAGATTTGATTTTATCAATTGCAATATGGGACCTACTCGGGGCAAACTATGATTATTTGGTGAACCTGTAATTAGACATGGTCACCATTAATTTGAACCCGAAGTTGTAATCTCGTTTGTGTTTGCAGACTTCAGGTGCTAACAGTGATCGATGTGATGGTCCCCTGACTGAGAACTTCCTTGATGGCAGGTAGGAAGCCTTTTCATTTCGCTTTGCGTCCTTTGATTTATAGACTGTCAAGTAAAGCGAGTAGAATCACTAACTACTTCCCCCTTGCCGCTCTCAGTCAGCTATTCCAAGCCTCGTATCCTACAGGGTTAGACCCCATAATAGCGCCGCTGAGCCGTGTGAGTTCGTTGACGACATCTTGGAGGGCTACATTACCAGTGCTAGTCTGATGGAGTGACCTGTGTACAATTCCAGCGTTCGCAAGGCGCTTTACTAGGAATGTCAATAGTTTGAATTATGTTGTTCGCTAAACCCAAGGCCTCCGAAGAGGCCAATGGTGAAGTAAAACTACACTAGGGAGTCGAGAGGAATAGCCGTTGACGGAAATTGCCCTGTTACAAGGGTACATGCGTAAAGCCATGAAAAAGGTGGCATCGAGAGGAAACTCAGCTACGATGTCGTCCCCGGGACTCCGATAAAACTCGGGCACTACCGCTCGCTCTTCGTTCGTATTGAATGAAGGGCTTGGCTCGATATGCCCGGCACAGCCACTGTGATGATTATTAACGGAGCGCTGAAATGACGGGTTTACTCCGCCCACTATCGCTTATAAAATTGATATTATTAAGTTGTTGCTTTGTGCTGCGTATGTATAGTATACTGCACTACCTACCTGTGTATACTACTTCTGTGCAATACTCGTTATTAAAGACAAATTACAATGTGGCGAAAAGACATGCATAAGCTTGTCTCTCCTCGAATCAAAATGAATTTATTTTTTTGCTTTTCAACTTTTCAACTCTTTAACTCTTTACGACATGATGCCGATATCCGAGAACGGCACCTTTCTTCAACGCTTTTAAATTATTAACCCAGAAGCCTGACACTTGTTTCTGGCTGTCTTGGGACTTGGCGGTGTTAGAGAAGAGTGTCAGGGAAGAGCTGAATGATTGAAAATAAGCTCATCGCTAGTGGTCAGGTACCGTTGGCCTTGAGTCTTTTTTACCGGGTTCTGACGGGGATAGGGACATCTGGTTCTGATCTGGCGCGCTGATCTGGGTCTGCATAATAGCGTAGTGGATTGTCTACGCCCTAAACTAACCGGTTAGGTAGATGAGTGCCGTGTTCCTCTATCCTAGGTAGCGCTAAGCCCATGCCCCCTAAGCTCGACCCTCAGTGTGGTGTCGTAGTGTAGTAAAAATCCAAGCCGACTCGAAAGATTCGGAGTCCGCACATGGATCAAATCATGGTTTCTTCGACCAGTCACGTCGGGACCCTGCGTCAGTCCTACCCAATCAACCCGCCCACGATGTCCACGATACCCACGGGACTGCCGCTCACCTCCTTGCAAAACGCCCCCGTCGTCTGCAAAGGGAAGCTAACCCGCTAGACTGTCGCATCAGACGACCTTTCTGGTAATCACTTTTGACTATGCGGAAACTTGCCTCGGGGAACGCCTACGCGTTTCTGCACGTGCTGCTAGACTTCGTCTTTTTGTTCATATGTATAAATGCGCATACTTCCCACCATTCAAGCTGTGTCATCATGTGAATGAGTGTAATGAGCGCCGTGTCCGATCGAGCAGGCCAAAGACTACCTAGGTAGGCCCTTGATTGGCTTAAGCTTTACTGTATACGGTAGAGAGTATAACTTTGAGTATAACTTAAGACAATTGACTGTGTTGACTGCTTGTGACACTTTCCTTCTCACAGACATCATGAAGTCCGTTGCCGCTCCCCTAGCATGGGTTTCGACCCTGGTTGCCGGTGTCATGGCTGCGGCTAGCTATCCGGTCATACCAGTTGACCGAACGACACCGACGCAACAGCGCATAGCGATCAAAGGGCCGAACTGTGAGTAAGAGGAAACAAACAAACTCCGCTGAAGATTGTGAGCGCTGACTCTGATCTCTGATCCTCCTTAGCCGTTGCAATTGGTTGGAACACATATCAACAATTGAGCAACCCGTGCGTGCAATATGGGACCTCAAGCGACGATCTCGCCTTGTCAGCTTGTTCTACCACGTCAATCACATACCCGCACTCCCGGACCTATGGGAACACAGTCACCTTAACTGACCTGACTCCCGGCAAGACGTACTATTACAAGATCACATCGACGAACTCTACCGTGGACCACTTCCTCAGCCCCCGTCCGGCGGGTGACAAGGGTGCTTTCTCCTTCAACGCCGTGATTGACCTCGGTGTATATGGAGCGGATGGGTACACGATCAAGGCGAACAACGCAAAGCGGGACACAATCCCCATGATCGAGCCCTCGCTGAATCACACTACGATTGGTCGTCTCGCCAACACGATTGATGATTACGAATTCGTGGTTCACCCCGGCGACCTAGGTTATGCCGACGACTGGCTTCTTTCGCCTAAGAACCTCTTCCATGGCACAGACGCGTACGCCGCGATCGTGGAGCAATTCTACGGGCAGCTCGCCCCCATTTCCGGCCGCAAACCGTACAGTGAGTCTTCGGCAGAAATATTCATCTTTCGCTTCCAACGTTCTCTTGTGTCTACTATCCCATTATCTGGCAAAGTTTCTAATTGCCGATTTCTCATAGTGGTTGGGCCGGGAAACCATGAAGCGAACTGTCAGGAAATCCCATAGTACGTATTCCCGCGCCCTTAAAACCGGAGCTCCTTTAAAAACTGTATACACAGCTGCTCGTGGAGGGAATTACTAACTACCGGCCCCAGCACCCAATTTCTGTGCGTAGCCGGGCAGAAGAACTTCACAGACTTCATGAACCGCTTTGCAGACCTTATGCCGACAGCATTCGCGTCGCGCTCGACTAACGAAACCGCAAAGATAAAGGCGAACACGGCACAGATGCTAGCTAACCCGCCCTTCTGGTACTCCTTCGAGTACGGGATGTTGCACTACGTGATGCTGAACACGGAAACGGACTTCGCCTCGGCGCCCGACGCGCCGGGAGGTTCGGCGGGGTTGAACAGCGGTCCATTTGGCACCACGGCAAACCAGCAACTGGCCTTCCTCGAGGCGGATCTGGCGTCTGTTGACCGTAGCGTCACTCCATGGGTCGTTGTCGGAGGGCATCGCCCCTGGTATACTACTGGTGGCAGTGGGTGTATACCCTGTCAAGCCGCCTTTGAACCGCTGCTCTATAAGTACGGCGTCGACCTCGCCATCTTCGGTCACGTGCACAACTCGCAGCGCTTTCAGCCCGTATACAAGGGTGTCGCCGACGCCAAGGGGCTGCAGGACCCCGCTGCGCCTATGTATATCGTCGCCGGCGGCGCCGGGAACATCGAGGGCATGAGCGACGTTGGAACCAAGCAGGCATATAACGCCTTTGCAAACGCGGATGATTTCGGCTATGCGCGCGTCTCGCTCTTGGACGCACACAACCTACAGGTCCAGTTCATACGTTCCATAACAGGCGAGGTGATGGACGAGTCAGTGTTATACAAGTCACATTCTACGCGCTTCGTGGTGCAATGAGTTGAAGTTTTAACGACGGAAGGGCGTGTCTATATGAACCTGTGCGTAGAAAACAAGACGAATTGTAATGAAACGGCTTGAAAGCTAAAAGAAAACCTCAATAAATAGATTTCTGCGCATTCTACTCAATGCTGTGATAATTGAATTGAGTGATGAAGCTAGTTAGCTCCTTAGATCTCCTCTGCCACATGTCTAACCGATGTAATGTAATTTGACTACCTGTTAGTGCCTTGAAGACATTCCCGGAGAAGATTACTAATATATCGGTTCGCTACCAGCTTTACTACATTCGCTACCGACGCTGAGTTACCAAAGCCATCGTCACCTGGGACTAAGCAGGGTGTGTTCCGTGGGCCTCTATGTATTGATTTGTATTATTCATATTGCTAAGTCACGCCTCTAAACTGATGGGCAGAGTATGGGCAGAGTATTGGCCTATAAGATAGTAGAATCAACCGTACACTCTCCCTGGCGTTCTTAATTGTTAGGACCGACATGCTTTTTGTATTGAACGCTCCGTATTGCCTTCGAATGATTGAACTACTGCATAATAAGACCTTTTTATTTCATATCGGCCAATCGACACTAATGCGAGGTTCCTTAGTCACGATGGACACATCTCTTTCATCAGTTAGTCCATTTCCCTCCCTTCCTGGTGAATCCAGAACGCTGTACTACAGAGGGATATCTGCGAAGTAGCCAAACAACTCCAACGGAATGAACGTCTAAGACAGGTATTTATTTAACAGAAAAAAGCCCCAAAAGCCATAGCTGAATAAAGTAATGAGCAAGTTGTACCATCCAATACTCGCGGGGTTTAGCTGCAATACTAACAGGTTATCCTTGGCTGGCCAAATTCATATGCATGATTGCGTCACGCTGCCATTCCTCATCCTCAACTGATGTTCGCCCCTGCCGCCCGTCGGCTGTGGGAAGCCGGATCTGTGGAGGGCCTTGTTGCGGGTTAGGTAGTTGGAATTCGTCGCCAAAACGGTCAAACTTAGGTAAGGGATGACCAGTGGGGTAATCGGAGGTAGATGAGGTGTTATTTCGGCTGCTGCTCGTCGTAGACGATTCAACATGCCGCGGAAGAGCTGACATCTTGTCCATTTGTTGACCGAGCTCTTCTTGTTCAATAATGTGTGGCGCATGCTCCATATTCCTCAGGGAGCTTGCACCCGCGCCCGGCGCATTGTTGGTTCGTATGCTACCAATACTTGCACGATTGTTCTCGACGGCACCGTCAGTACCTTCTAAGGTATTTGCGTCTGCATCACGGATGGCAAACTGTGCTACCGTGCGCATCTTGCGAGTCACCCAACCGGCTAAAATTTTGCCACGTTGTTTCTCACCGAGCCGACTACGAGGAAAGTCGCCTTTGTTCACGAAAGCGACGATATCGGCCACGATCTGATGCTCGCCTAAAATTGCATTTATAATGACGGGGACGATAGATGCCAAATATGGTTTGCGCGAGACCTCGACTAATACGACCACGAGACCACCAGCTTGAAAGACGGCACTTGAGATGTGTTAGCTAAAAGACATTCATGCTACACAGGTCACTTACCAGCCGCCCGGTACAATGTTCCGATGACACCTTTCCACAGAGGCCTCGATGTCCATTGGGAAATGATTGAGGCCATTAATTTCAAAAGTCTCCCCTATATTGCCGAGAACAAAGAGCACCTGCATTTCGACCTGTGTCCCACCTGGCCCAATAGGCCGGCTAATAGTATGCAGGAAGCCAAGGTCACCCGTCCTAACGTAACGGAGATTCGGGTCGCCATCGATTGTCCGCCCGTCGAAGCGTTCAGCATCAAACGGGTCCTTAGATCCATAGAACCCCCTAACACATGCTTCCGAGTCGACCCAAATCTCCCCAAATTCGCCATCGCTACAGAGTAAGCGACTCTCGGGATTCACGATGGCAATTTGTGTGGAGACTGGTACCATTCCCGAGTCTTGAACAAGAAGAGCTTTTGGATCTGAGTCCGGATCAACCGGGATGACCAAACCTCTTCGTAGGGCTCGCTGGTCGAGCCAGAGCTCTGTGGGCTCAATACACATGTATGAGCGCGAGGCGATCATCGGGTTGAGTACATGGGAATACACCGTATTGATAGCTGTTCTGTCTAAGCCGGTGGCTGCAAAATGGAGCCTGACCTTTTGGAAGACATCCACTCGGGGTCTACTTTCTGCTGTAATCATCATGTTCTTGAGCTCGTGCATGGTAAACCCCTTTCCGGGCATTGTGTTCATCGCGTGATCAAGCATCTGGGGTGTTGCGTAAGTGTCTTTGATCTTGTATCTACTAAGTGTCAGGAATAAAGAGGCGGGGTTCTGCGCGAAGTCAACGGGTGACATGAGGTATGTCGAAGTGCCTATGTATATACCCATTAGGCACGAGTGTATGAAACCTAGACCCGTAGTGCTTCTGACGCAGCCCAGTACCGGACGAGAGCTAGTCATTTGACAAGTCTCTTTCTGTACTTTACACATGCCTAGGATGGTGTTGTGGCCAAGCTGTACCGATATTCTGCGTTGGTCTGGCGTCCAGTATGCCCAAATAATTACGGGGTAACCTGGTTGAACCCATGAGGGATCTATCGTAATACCAAGATCACGAAGCCCACTGTTTTGTTTTGGAGGTTTCGATGTATTGAACACGCCAGGGACGTTAATCCTAAGAACTTGTGCGGTCTGTTTAACGTGCTGTGAAACCGCTTTCAGCTTCAGGAGATGATCAACGTCGTTATTCACCAGGACAGCCTTAACGCCGTAGTCGTTGATAAGGTGAAGGAAAGCTGGCACATCTTCGTACAGGCGTCGTTCATCCATAGGGGCTGTTGGGATTACCACAGCGCCAAGATTGATACAAGCATGAACAGCGAAGATAAAATCTTCCGAATGCGTGTACATCAGCATGACATGATCACGCGGCTGTATCTTGATCTTGTTACGGAGATACAATGCAACGGCAGCGACCTTAGTATCAAACTTCTTCCAATTAATCCCTTTCCCCTCTTTGCCTTTATTATCGATGCTGCAAAGAGCCAGCTCCTCGGGTTGGCGTGCAACTCGCCATTGTATGAGATCTGAGATGCTAGAAAAGTTATTTAGTGGCGTAGATGTTCGATCATCAATGACCACCTCGCGCCTATCGATGCCGGAGTACTGTTTTTCGGTAGGACCAAGAATATCAACCCTGGAGTTTGAAGCAACATATGACCATATACCACCCAATGGGTCGACGCCGATAGGTAGATTGAGTACAGCATGCTCAACTCCAAACTTGACGTGGACACAGGGCAAATTTCCGAGGTCAAACTCGCGTCTACAGAGCATGTTGCCAATCTCTCGCCTACCGTTTTTGGTGACGCGTGGGAGCGAATTCGGGGCCGTAATCATCACGCAATAAACCCGTAGGTGGTGTTCTTGTAGTAGAAGGTCCATGCATTTCTCCGAGAGCGAATCTAACAACGCGGTGTCCAGCTGCCTAGGCGGGGCACCAGACGTCGCCGGAGCCGTAGATGCTGCCGACGATTCAAGCACAACAATGGGTAGATGTTCGTCATTGACGAATACATCAAATGCCGAGCAGTCGAACACCTGCTTATTCAGGTTTCGCAAAATGCTGACTACAATATGTTGCACAAAGAAGTAGCGATGCTCAGCAATCTCATGTCCGTGCTCAACCCATTCGACCTTCTGTCGGATACGATCTTCATATAAACCAAGCACGAAGATTTTCCCCTCAATTATCGTTCCAAGGAGACCAGTTCTGAGGAATTCTGGCTCAACAGGTGTAGGGGTGGGTTCACCAGGCTCGAACTTGTAGGGTCTGGCGTGGAAAATCTGCTCTGTATGTTTAGGTAGGGCCCAAAACCCCCCTGATAAGGATGGCGAGTCAACCCAGATCTCCCCCACCATTTGCGGTGATGCTAACAGCCCTGTTTCGGGATCTACGATAGCTAAGGTAGCGTCGGGAATCGGATACCCGAAGGCACCCACCCGGACCGTCCCAGGTTCAGTCATTGCCCTCTTGCTAGCTTCTTCACCAATAGCAACGACTACCACCTCGTTCGTCTTTAGAGCTTCTCGATCTAGTAAGACTTCGCCAATGCCATTACTAGCATCTGATTCTTTGGCACTCGTCGTCCCACCTCCCAAGAGACTTCCGAAACCGTTGGATGGCGTTGGTTTCTCTTTATCCTTCTCGTCGTCCTTCTCGTCCTTATCATCGCTAGGCTCGATATCTGCATCAAACTCTAACTTCAATGGGCAGCCCATGCGTTCCTCGCCACCTAGCCAATCACGCACACTAATCACCATGCCGCCATGCTCGGGCAGACAGAGCATCGGCGCCACAACCTCTCTGGCCCGAGGATTTCGCAGTGGTCGCAGCCATCGATCAGCTAAAACTTCGTGGAATTCACTATCGACAGTCAAAGTGTCAATTAGACACAATTTAACGTGTTGAAAGTTTGGTTCCATGCCCTTTTTGAAATTCCTCGTTGTCATCGGGTCTTGCTGGTAATTGAATGCGGCCGTCTTCAGACCTGGATAATCTGCAACCATCAATGTTGCCTTGTATTTGGTGATGAGATGAGCATAGAGGCCTGGAGAATTAATAGCTCGATTTTCAACCCACACCGTTGTGTGTCCGCTATACACATTCAGGAGTACACCAATAATCATGCCTATACCCTGCCTCGGGTCAAGGTATGAGAGGAGAATGTCGCTGCTTGCGCCACCTCCGATAAGGCGGCCGTTCTTGTCCCGAAGGGCACGGTTGAAGGTGTCTCCTGGGCCATGATTAGGCACTGCCGACACGATGGCGCTAAGACACGCCATTTGGTGCATGATGGTGCGGTGACTCAGGACAACACCGCGTAAATCGCCGGTAGGCGCCCTGGAAAACTCAATATAGGCCAGGTCCGGGACAGTCAAGGGAGGGATATCGTCTTTCTTCTTAGGATGATAGCTTCCGAACTCATTAGTCTTCCACCACTCAACACCCTTAGGCCAATTTAACTTCTGAGTCGTTATATCACGTTGAAAGGCTTTTAAGTTATTATCGGTGGTGAGGGCTAAATGTGCCTGCGTCGATGTCAAAATCAAGTTTAATTTTGCATAATCTTGCAGGTCATTGATGGGTACTGCAACAACGCCGGCAATGAAGCATCCGAGTAAGGCAATTGCAAAATCAATAATCTCCGAATCACGATATACGAGAGCTACACGGTCGCCGCGATACAAAGAGCTCTTATCTCGAATAACTTGTGCGACCTTTTCCGCCCGCGACGCTAGTTTGTCCCAGGTAATCGAAGCAATCTCTTTTCCTTTACTATCAAGAACCCAGTATGCAGGTAACTTGGCTGTAGTTCGCCCCCTGTGTCGGAGAACGGCGGCGATATTATCAAAAGATGACATGGCTGTATGTTCGTCGTGAGGATCATAGATAGCAAATGGTACCTCGCGCGGCTCCAAGGGCGCTAGATGTTGGAGCTCAGCGGGGGGTAGATCACTCGCCGTGAGCATGGGCGGTGCCATGGCAGCCGTAGGAGAAAACGCATCGCCGACGGAGTACCTTTGAGCAACACCACCATAGTCTGTGGGCGTCTGTTCATACGATTGCTGACCAGCGAAGTCTGAGAAATAAGCCTGCGAATCCGTCATGGTACCGGTGCGGCTGTCGTAGGGATGACTGGGCGGTTGAGAATAGCCCCCTTGATATTCAGGTTTGAATGCGTAGTCACCAGAGACCATAGTACCTGATCGCGTGGGTGGATCAGACACCATCGTCTGGGAATAGCTTGAAGTCGGATTAAGAAAGAGAGAATCACGCTCGGCTAGGGTGGGACGATATTCGGCGGCGAGGGGACCACCAGGCCGCAGCAAGCCAGCAGGAGTATCAGCACCGTCACCGGCATTCGCGGCATGACCAGCACCGTGGGGTGAATGTATTGGAGCGGACGGCCCGGACGATAAGGGGCGCCAATCAACAGGAGACGTTATTGTGCTGGGAGACCAAGAGGCATCGGGATCGGGACTCGAGGCGTTCAATGCGGCTAAGGCAGCGCCTCGATGATCGCCACCTGCGATATGGGTATCATCGTCGGGAGTATGTATCTTCAGACCTCCGAAATTATTCGCAAGACCGTACTGGGAAAGAAGCTGAGTTCTTCTTTTCTGAAACCTGAAGAGTAGGAGTTTAGCCCGGGAACTCGATCAACCGATGTATGACGTTGTAGGAGAAATAAGGGACTAATAGGAAGAAGTCGAGAGTCATGAGGAATGGAGCGTACCCTTTCTCGGTGATATCGCCCTCCTAGAATTATATGATCAGTTAGCAGTCGCTTGACAACGAACTCTAAGCGTATATCTAGGGCGGGTGGTCATTGCGAGCCAAATAGCGGCACCTCTGGCTGGCAAGGAGGCATCTGGGCTTGTGGGCATTGAGAATTGATATGGACATACTTCTAACTCTCTTTCTAGCTCGCTGAGCTGCGCTTGCAGGTCTTGGCTTAGCTGCGGCATTCTCACAGCGTAATGGATGGAATCAACCAAGAAAACGTGCGAGGAGTCGGTGATACGGGCCTAGAAGTCGGATAGGACAACGGCGGCGGGAATGGCGGGATCAGACCGGCGAGCGAATCGCAATGTCAGGTGGAGGGGGAGGGCATGGCTTTCGCAAAATGCGCAAGTCAGGTCGAGGCACAACCGAGGACGGGCAAACTACAACAGACAACAAAAGGAAACGGGCTAGGTAATAGATAAACGACCAACGAGAAGGGCGTGCAAGCAATGAACCGGGCGTTTGGTGATGTTCTGGTGTGTTGATCAATGATAGGTACGTCTCTCGTGGCAGATGTACGAGATATACAGAGAGGTTGCCTTGCTTGGGTGTCGTATGGAGGTGTGTCTTAGAGGGGAATAAACCGCTGTGACCCGGGTTAATTGCCAGCTTTGATTCGCCGCAGGGAGGGGAAAACCGGGGCAGACGGGGATTTGGATACGAAGCGCGCCGCTCCTCGTTGAATAGTGTACACCGAGGTATACCCCCTCCTGCCTACTACATACATAGTAGTACGTATGTGCCTGGAATCACAACATGTGTATGGTCTTTGTACCTGGCTGTACCGTGCACTCCGACGAGTTGGTGCGATGGTACCGTGTGCACATATTCTATTACAGGTGGGTATATGTATATAGTGTGCATACGTGTACCTGTGCTTCTGTCTGCGGATCCCTTATGAAGTACTAGACCTAGTGCATTAGTATTACTCTAGTGCATAAGTCAGTTGTACAGTTATAAGGTTAGTTAATTAACTATATAAGGGTCTTAGTAATATGCTATAACCTATATACTATTTATATTTAATATAGTAAGTTAGTGCCTAGCGTACTTATTATAGCAACTATAATAAATTGCTTACGTTATACTAAGTGTTATAATTACTTTTTTTTTTTAAATAACTGCTTTTAGTTATTATAATTAATATTTTAATATTTTAATTAATTAACTAATTTATATTTTTTTTATTATTTATTATATTTTTGCTTTATTTTATTTTAATATAATTTTGCTAGTATATTATAAGCTTTATATTAAATATTTATTATTATTATAAACTAAAAATAAGTTGTTTTTATTATATTTATTTAGCAGCTTTATTTTTTTAAAATTTTATAACTTATATATATTTTTTTAATAGCAGCTAATTATTACTTAAAAGCTATTATAATAAAGTTTAAATTTATTACTTTTTTAATAAATTTAAAATACTTAGTTTTTAATGCTATATATATAAATTAAGCTTTTTTTTTTTTATAAATATACTTTAATTTAATTTTATAAGGCTTTTAAACTACTAAAATAATTATATGCTAGTAATACTTTATAGTATTAAGCTAATTTTTGCTAGAATTTTTTTTTTTTTTTTTTTATAAGTTTATATATATATTTTGCTAGCTTAGTAAATAATTAATTTTAAAGCAGTTAAATACTAAAAAAAAAAAAATAATTACTATAACTATTTAGTTTAAATATTTTATTATATATTTAAATAGTAGCTTATAATATTTTTAAAATAAACTTATACTTATAAATTACGCTTTTTTTTAGTATTATTTTTTTAATATTTTTATTAGCTTTTTTTATTTTGCTATTATTTTATAAGCAGCTTAATATAATAAGCTTAATTATTAATTTGTTAGCTTTATATTATTATATAGCTTTATAACTAATAAAAGTGTTAATATTATTATAAATTTATTTTTTTAAATAGCTAAAAGTTTTTTTAATTTTTATAAGTAGTAGTTTAATTATTTTAAATTTTATATTAAAAACTATTTTAATTTTTATTTATACTATAATATATTTTATATATATAAAAAAGTTAATTATTATAATATTTGCTATTAATAATATATAATTTATTATTTACTAGGTTAAAAGTAGTAGTAATATAATAAGCTATAAATTAAATAATTTATTTAGTAATAGCTTTATTAGTTAGTATTTAAAGCACTTAGCTATTACTTATTAAATTAATAATATTATTTTTAGGTATTAATATTATTTACTAACTTTTTATAGTAAAGTGCTAACTATAGTATAACTAAAATTTAAGTATGTTTTTTTTACTATTGCTAAAAGTTTAAGTATGTTTAATATTTTTAAAAGTGCTATTGCTTAATATGCTATTTTTACTAAATATAAAAAATTTTTAAAGCTTTTTTTATATTTAGCTACTTTATAAAGCTTATTTTTATATATAATAAAGTATTTATTTACTTATTTTTATATAATATTTAGTAATAAATTTGTTTTAAATTGCAAAAACTTAAAAATTGCTTATAAGTTTATATAATTTAAATATTATAGTTTTATTATAAGTTTATATTAAAGTTTATTTAATAGCTTATTTATAGCATTTATTTAAAGTTAAAAATTATTTTTAATAGTTAAAAATAAATTTTTAAAAAGCTTTAATAATTAATTAGCTAATATATTAAATTTGCTTATTTTATATACTATTTATATAGCGTAGTACTTTATAGCATTTAAAAATTATATTATTTATACTAGCTATTTTTTTTTATTTTTAATTATTAATAATAACTTATAATTAATATAAATAATAATTTTGCTTTTTTTTATTTAGTATTTTTAATACTATAGTATTAATAATATTATTAACAGCTTTTTTTTTTATAAAAAATACTTTATTTAAATATTTGCTAGCTTTTTTAAAAAATATACTACTAAATATAATATTATTAATTTGCTATATAAATAAGGCTATAAAAAATAAGCGCTAATATATAACTAGCTTAAATTAGTTTTTAGTATTAAAAATAGCTTTTAGTTAAAAAATTTTATTATTAGTATAATTATAATAGTTTTTTTAATTTTTTGTTAAGTATTTTTAGCTTTAAATAATAGCATTAAAACTTAGTTTTTAAATTTTTTTATTAATATTATTAATAATATTATAATTAATAAATAGTTACTAATTAAATACTTAAAATATTTTATAATATTAGTAAATATTTAAACTTTAATAATAGTTTTTAATATTAGTTTATTTTTTATAGCAGCTATTTTAGCTAAATTAGCTTTAATATTAGCAATAAAAATATAAAAGCTTAAAAAAACGCTTTTGCTAATAAATAATAAGGTTTTTTATAAATTAATTATTATACTATATTTTACTAATTATATAAATAATAATAGCAGTTTTTTATAAAGCTGCTTTTTAAAATTTGCTTATATATATATATTGTTTAACAAGCTAGCTATTTAATTTTTAAAAAGTTTTAATACTTTTTTTATAAAAGCTTAAAAAATAGCTAAAATATTATAAAAGCTAAAAAGCATAACTAATTACTTATATAAGCTAAATAAAATAATAAATACTATTTTTTTAATATTTAGTTTATATATTATAATATACTAAAACTTATTTTTAAAGTTAATAAAAATATAGTAGTTATAGCTTATAGCTTTTTATATTTAGTTTTTAATATTAAGTAATAAATAAGCTTATTTTTTTATAGCTTTATTTATTTTTTTATAATTATAGCAAAACTTTTATATAATTTTTTTAAGCTTAACTTTTAAAGCTTTTATAGTTTTTTTAAGTATTTTTTTTAGTGTTAATAATACTAGCAATTTTTATAGCTTAAAACTTTTTTATATATAAATATTTAAGTAAGCTTTAACAAATT
This sequence comes from Xylaria sp. Z50, assembly GCA_037356035.1. Lineage (NCBI taxonomy): Eukaryota > Fungi > Ascomycota > Sordariomycetes > Xylariales > Xylariaceae > Xylaria > Xylaria sp. Z50. Next base: position 122,483 of record JBAWJU010000067.1, read on the forward strand.
TATATAAAGTTTTTTTTTATATTAAGCTATACTAGCAAAATAGTAGCTTAATTAGTAAGTAATTTTTAATATTAATATAATACTTTATTTTTATTACTATATTTATATATTTTTTAGCTAAATTAAATAAGCTTAAAAATTTAACAATATATTTTTTTAAATATGCTTATATAAATAAATTTATTAGTATATTTTTATACTATTTTATAATAATATTGCTAGCTATTAATATAATTTTAATAGCTAAACTGCTATAAATATGCTAAAAAAGCCTAAGTATTAACTAACTATTAAATTTAATAAGCTTTAATATTTTATTATTTTTAATTATATTAAAATAGCTTTTTTATTTATAAAAAATATATTTGCTAACTATAAAATTGCTTAAAAATATATAATTTAATATAACATTTTTTATTAAAGTTTATTTTTTAGTTATTTTATTTTTTATTAAAAATATTGCTAATACTTAATAGTTATAAGTAATTTAAAGTTTAATACTGCTTATTTTAGTTATTATAGCTTTTTTTTATAATTTATATAAGCGTAATTAAAATGCTAATAACTTAAAAATATAGCAATTAATATAGCTATAGTTAAAAAATATAATAAAAATATAACTATTATATATTATTTTAGCTTAAAAAAAGTTATAGCAGTTATAATAACTATTTTTTAGTTTGTTTTTTTTTACTAATAGTTTAATTAAGCTTTTGTTTATTTTAACTATATAAACAAAGCTATTTTAAGCATTATTAATACTTAAAAATAGTTTTTTTAGTTTTTAATTAATAGTGTTTTTTTTTAAGCAATTAGTAAAACTTAATTAGTTTTTTTTTACGTTTTTTTTATTATTAAAATATACCTATTTATTATATATAAATATTTTAGCTTTAAAAAACTTATATTTATTTTTAAATTATATAAGTTTAGTAAATATATTATTTTTAAATAGCATTTTTTTTAGTATAACTAATTAACTTTAAGGCTTGTTTAGCTGCTGCTTTAGCTATTTTGCTTTTTTAAGGTAATTTTTAGCCTAGTAGCTTATTTTTTTGTAGTTAAAATACTTGCTTTTAAAAGCCTTAACGCATAACACAAGCGGATTGACATTACAAGCGGATTAACACTTTGGCTTGGCGTACCCTGGAAGCTAATTTTCTATAGGGTAATACTTACTCCACTTTTAAATAACTTTGCCAATTTTAGTGCTACGCACTAATAAGTAATACCTCTGGAATCGTAATAAAATAAGGAATTTAAAAGTATTTTTTATTATTTTATAGCATTTTTCCTTATAGAGATATAGCCAAAAATAAAAAATACGCTAAAATTCCTTGGCATTTTTAGCGTATTCGGCAATATCTCGGCGAAAAGAAATGCTATAAAATAATAAAAAATACTTTTGAATTCCTTATTTTATTACGATTCCAAAGGTACTATTTATTAGTCTGTAGCACTAAAATTGGCAGAGTTATTTAAATATCACGTGATATGCACGGCCTTTTTTTGTATGGCTTGCAAAAGTGTCAATCCGCTTGTAATGTCAATCCGCTTGTGTTATGCGTTAGTTATAAACCTTTTTTTTAAAGTAACTAAATTGCTGTTTTTTTTAGTAACTTAGCTTACTTTTTGGCTATTAGTCTAAGGGTTTAAGATTACCGGCATTAATATTTTTAATGCTATTTTTATATTGTTAACTAATAAGATCTAGCTTTATACTAGCTTTGCTAATATATTAGAGGTTATATTATAGTTATAAAAAGGTATTATAAATTTTTAAAATTATATTATAATATTTAATATGTTATAAATTTTTAGCTTTAGTATTATTATTAATATAGTACCTAATATTTATACTGCTTTTTTTATAATTTGCTTTATATTTTAATTTTAGCTAAACTTTATAATATTTAGCTATATGCTAAAGCAGTATACTTTTAGTTTATTTACTATAATATTGCAAATTTGCTAAATATTTTTAGTATTTTTTAAAAGTTAATAAAATGCTTTTTTAAAGCGTTATAAATAGCTAATATAAGCTTTGTTTTATATTAGTAACAAGCTAATAAAAATAGTTAAAAAGCTATATAATATATTATATAAGCTTAATATTTATATTATAGCTTTTAGAAAATTAATTTAATTAGCTATAAGCTTACTATTTTATATAAATTATATTATTTGCTAAAAATTTTTAGCTATTTTTATAGTTATTTTTATAAACTATAAGTTATAAAATATAAAAGCTTATATTAGTTAGTTTTAAAACTATTATATTATATTTAAAATAGTATAATTAGCTTTAATTAGCTATAAGCTTAATAAAATTATTATTTTATTTTTTATTTTATATTTGTTAAAATTATTAACGTTGTTTTAAAAAAAAGCTTTTAAAAAAGCAGTTTAAACTTGCTATTTTTGCTTAGTTTAAGTATTACTAAGTAGTTAATACTTTTATAAGTTTAATAATAAGTTATTTAGCTGCTTTTTATTAATAATATTTGCTAATATTTTTATATAAAATATATTAGTTATAATAATATTTATTAAAATATTTATAAAGTTTATTTTTATAAAGTTAATATTATTAAGTTTAAATTAAACTGTTTTTTTAAGTATTTTAGTTTTTAAAGCTATTAATATAGTTATTATTTAATTAAGCTTTTTTTTTAGCTTTTTATAGCTTTTTTAAACAGCTTTTACAAACTTTTTTAAGCGTATATTTATTACTGCTATAATAGTTTTTTGCTTTAAGCTAAGCTATTTTTTACTTTTTAGTTTGTTTATTTTAAACTTAGCGCTTATATATTTTAATATGTTTATATAAAGCATACGTTTTTAAAATAAAATAGTAAAAGTATAATAAATAAGATAATAGGTTATAAAAAAAAAGTAATATATTGTAATAAGGTAAAAACAATAAGATAATAAGTATATTTTTATATATATCTTTATATTTTTGTAAAATGCCTTATAGCTATAAAAATAGCTATTTGTATTTTTGTTTGCAGATCTTTTATAAAGTATTAGACCTAGTGCATTAGTATTACTTTAATATATAAGTTAGTTATATAATTATAAGGTTAGTTAATTAACTATGTAAAGGTTTTAGTGGTGTGCTATGACCTATGTGCTATTTATATCCAATATAGTGGGTCAGTGCCTAGCGCACTTACTATAGCAACTATAGTAGATCGCTTGCGCCATACCAGGTGCCACATACCTGGGGTATACCTCTGTAAGTACATAGTAGTCATAGCATGTAGCCCGTCCGTCATGTTTGGTAGCCTACCCTCCCACTGCCGGAAACAAATGTACCACGCGTGCTTGGCGACAGCCTTCTTGGATGGCCAACTGCCGAAAATAGATGGTCGAGTCTCGGCAAAATAAGTGGAAGATATAGGGTTCCCACAGCTGCTCTGGGTTTATCGATAAGCCATCAAAATACGCCAAATAGGTACCTATATGCCAAAACAGAGGTACTTAAGATTTTTTTTTTTTCTCATCTCTCTCCTACCTAACTACTTCTTTTGCTTCTCCCGTACTAGGTATCTATGCGTAATGCTGCGACAGACCACAACAGAGTCGGGAAATGGTTGTCTAAGCAGTTAGGGCTTGGTTTTCTTGACTGTTTCTCTCATCCAAGAGGACATTGGCGAGCCTAGGATTACCAGCTTCGAGCCAATCATCCAATAGTCCCAATGGCTAAACCGGAACTCAGTGGTGGTCTCTTCCCAAGCAAATCGATCATGTAACCTGTAATCTCTAAACGTTTATGTCAGACAGCAGGTCCTTTTATACCGCCACCATCAGTATGGTTAAAACAGACTCGTACTTTTTAGGCTCGTTCAAGGTAAGCATCTTCGTCCACTTTCACCTGCACAACCTTCTTTTCATGATGAAACCAACGCATTCACAGACCTGTTCTGAACATTTATGTGGAAAAAAATGCTTGAGCTCTACTGATCTACCCCGCAAATCCATATTCCAAGATTGGTATTTTCGGATCGAATCCTCTCTGACTTTATTTTAGGTTCCTCGGTGATATGCCGTACTCAATCTCGAATTACGAGGCTGGGTAACCCTGATCAACATGCTGCCCCTAAGGTGGCCGGCCGGGGGATTATGCTAAAACATTGAAGGTTTCCTATTATCATAGTTCATAATGGGGGCCGTTACAAGTCTGTTCGTAACGCTTTGTAGTAACTATGGATTGTCTGTTCTCTATTATTGAGTACAAGGACACGGTATTCATCGTCAAAGAACACTCATCAATCGTCTTGTACGAGAACAATGTCATTCATCAGAGTAGGTAGACATATAGGATTCCACGCCCAAGATAAATAGCTTGTGAGACTTCGCATCGCGGCCAAGGTTTATCTAATTCTTTCAACCCCAAGCCAAACTTCGTATCACTGTGGACGCCTTTCCTGCATACAATCAGAGTAGCGCAGCGGGCGTCACTATTAGTTCGAGACTTATCACCGATCTTGTTTAGCAGTTTACACTGCTCAGGCGAAAATGGCAGACTCAATCACAAATTTCGACTTTTCAGATTCGCAACAGGATATGCTCGATAATATGTACTCTGATGTGAATTTCAATGAAGACAGTGACCCTTTCCAAGGCGTGGATTTGAACACGGATATTGACGCCGAATTCGAGGATCGCCTGGCCCTGGATTTTCCGGCTGGGAAAGTGCAAGCTCCAGAAGTTCCGGCTTCTTCCATGCAGCAACCAGACGCGTTGGATTCATGTGCCCCTGAGCCTAGCAAGAATGAGGTATACTCACAATTCATCAACCCTCAGCTCACAGTCACACATCCTATAAATACCGTCCCGAGGATTCCGAGTTTTGGTAACCTTGGTATGGGCTGGCCTAACAGCCAACAGGCAGACGGACTGCTCACTTACAACCCAGCCATTTTAGCTCAACCACAGGGCAATCAAATGTGTGCTCCGTATGTCCCTATGGGCACGCAATTCCTAGGACAGCAAATGTATCAACAACCGATAATTACTCAAACCAACGGGCAGCCTATGGTTTATGGGCAGTTTCAACAGCCTATAGGCCTCCAAATGAGTGGCCAGCAAATAGTTCATCAACAGTCCGCGAGCCCAGTTCAACAAGTCTCACGGGCACCTCAGCGCCGGTCCAGCCCCCAAACAAACCCCCAGATGCCACCTCTGCCTGCAATGCCGCTTCCAATGGACCCTTCAATGCCACCTCGACCAATCAACTACCTTTCCCAACCAATAATCAACCGCAGCCACCCTTCACCACCCCTTCCCTACTTCCCATTAGACTTCTCACGCCACAGCAAGCAACCCCCGTCACCGGGCACGGAAACCACAAGGCCACCGCCAAAGCGACCAACGAAGAACCACCTCGGTGAGCCCCTCCTGAATGACAAAATTCCGCGTAGAACGCACACTAAGAAGGGTAATAGTGATGTGGAACCGGAGCGGTACTACGGGCCGTCGCCAAAGAAGCCCGACAGTTGGGGCCCACGTGACGAGAAAGGGCGATATCTTTTCACTTATACGGATAAGGGCGAACTCACGCCAGGCAAGCTTTTTACATCCCATCAGATGCGGCAGTACCTCTTGGGCCCCCAACCGAACGACACATTCGACCCTCCCGGGCGTCTACCGGGCGTGAAGCATTTAAGGAAGAAATTCCGGCAAGGACTAACCCTGTGGATTGGTTGGCCAGCAGCCATGGCAAACTCGCGCTATCCGCGTGGCGGCGAATCGACCAAGTGCAGGTTCAGGAACTGCCAGTATAGGCACACCATCGCGCTAGGGGAGCCGTGGGTGATCTTTGACGAGCGGCAGAATATCGACGGTGAGTTGGTAAATCCCTTTCACAACGCCGGTTTCGTGCACTTATTTTGCCTAGAGTATCACTTTGATATCATTCACTTATGGCATTTAGTCGATATCCGGCCCGATTATCGGACGTTCAAAAGAGAATCTCATCCATATTTCTGCCTAGAACATAAGCTGCCGTACATTGATGAGGAGCTTAGAACTTGGTGGATGGCAGAGTATGAAGTCTGGGCGCAACGTAGAATGTATGGAGAGAGGAGGATACGCACCTTCGAGAATTCATTGACACAATGTCTCATTAACTTCAAGCTAGACCACGAACCCAAGGCGCAGACGAGAAATCGTCAAAAAAGGGGTGGTGCCGATATGTCAAAGCATCGCGGCAATCCCGAGCTGAAAAGGAAATTCTTACTTTACAAAAAATACGGCCTACTTGATGATCAAGGCTTTCCGATTGCTGAAGCCGCAGCAACGCTTCAAGAAATAGAGAATATGCAGAGAGCCAACTCACGGTTTGGTAATTATCCTGACGTCCAGCCAACACAACCAGTACATAACACAGAACCGAGATACCTTAACCAATCTCCACAAGTCCCCAATGTGCCGGACACACCGGGGCGTAAAAGGGGTCTAGATGAGACCGCTCAACCCAGCGGAGGAGCCAGCGAAAACCCAACAGTTATCGGGGAACCTTCGCCAAAGCGTCAAAAATTAGAGAATACCGCGCCAACCCCTACTAGCGCATTCGAGGAATCTACATACTCTACTACATATGTTGACCATGGTACTATGGAGGCTTGAATTGTCATTTTGGGGGGTAGTTCAGCTCTAGACAGGTATTGGGAGTCTGTTTCACAAGTCTGTTTCGAAAGTATGTTTGGACGTAGATGCATATAGGGACTTATGTAGGTACGTAGGTATATCTTGTCTATTTACCTAGCTGATGTTAGTCCAAGAAACACACCACATCCCCCCATGAATTCTCTTTTACAATTTGCCTAACAAAATTATTTTGATAAGGCTTATAAAAGCCATAGGAATCACCTCCCTTATTAGAGTAAGCGTGCTAAGCGCAGGTATGGCGGTAGTGGCAAAAGCGGCAAGGGAGCGTGACTGAGCTGGAGAGAAAAAGAAAAAGCTGTTACCATCCGAAGATCGCAACGATAGGGTTAAAAGAATAGTAACAAGTTTGTTAATTACACTATACATTATTGCTAACTATGGCACTTATGAGCGGTGGCGGCGGTTATATGGCGCGCAAACAGAGGCATAATAACTTGCTTCACTAGGCCCTTAAGATTCAGCAATCGCTAAGCACATGGCACACGTGCTAGAAACAACTACCTAGGTACTTCTTACAAAAAAGAAGGATTATATCGTTATAAGCTGTTACCGTGATGTTATGGGTTAGTCACGATGTGACACCTAAATGCAAACCGTATTAAAGAAAAAGGCGCAAGCCTGGTCAAAAGATTATAAGGTAAACAAAGACCATTTAAATAAGATAACGGCCTTGTTAGGCAGGCACGAAGGGGTGGCTATATTACCCCTTCGTGCGAATTCTTCCCTTGCTACCAATGAAGTTATCAGCCTTTGAGTAAAAAGTATAATTTACATTAGCTACGGCGTAATGTCAAACTCTTGCAACCCCGGCTAGTATGACGTATTTGCTGGTTGACAGAATGTGGCGTGCTTGCCTGTCATCGTGTCATCACTAATTATCAATCAGATCGAGTACAGCATGCGTGGCAAGTGGGTGGTCTGCCTTTAATCGGGATGACCGAGTCTAGGAATCGATAGCTAGGAAACATCAAAATGCATGACAAAGGACGGAGATGTAGCAATGCAAGGCTAGAGAACAAAGAAACGCAAGCAGGCGTAGTTAAATGGGCTCTTGGACTACCTACCCTAAAATAGTCTGGCAAGCAAAATATTTACCAAGATTGTGTGGATACTTAGTCTTCCTTCATGCAGTAGGACAGATACAAAATGTGGCATTTCCATTCTACGTGAGCTCCCGTCGTGTACTACTTGTGGCCAGGCGGCTGTGGACGGAAGAGCAAGAAGAACAGTGTGATTAGTTGGTTGTACAAGAAAGCCACGATGACACTGTACCTGCAGGCCGGCGGCCCCGTATCGCTCGAAAGGCCATTCCCCACCAGGATGTTGCAGGATTACTGCAGGCGGGGGCGTTACAGCGGGCTCCCCGAGAGGCAACTAGGTTACTTGTATGTAGGGATTCCCCAACAGGGAATAGGTAGGGTTATCCGATAAGAGAGTGGCACCAGGTCTGTTGCTTGGTAGGACATGAATGGTGGGACATAAATCGAAGGAGAGCGAATAATCCTTCATGAAGATGGATCCAGACCCGGGGATCCGCATGCTTAGCTGTAGTACAACTAGGACAATATTCTTGTGCAAGGACAACTAACACCAGTCTTCAGCGGGAGGACGAACTTGGACGAACGCTATGACGGTGTGTTGTAATACCCAAGTATGCATGGAGCTGACTGGAGCTCCCAGAACCCCAAGCTCGATGCTTACATATAGCCTGTACAGCGTTGCGATGAATCTAACCTTAATAGTGATCTTCCCCAGGTTCCCGGATCGCCTTGATTGGAGATATATGCAGCTGTGTATCATTGCCAAGTACCGTTAATTCCCAGGCACAGCATATTCCCCGAATTCCTCAGCACCAAGCCTACACACACCATTGTGAGCCCATGAGACTGCCAACGGGTACTGGGGCGGAGGAAAGAAGGACGGAGATGAAACAGGTGTCTACACCTATATGTAGGTAGGTAGGTACCAACAGTGGCGAGGAGGAAGAAGGAATCCGATTGAGAGAACGTCACGTGGCTGGCTAGGGGCTGTGCGTCTTGCTCGAGACAAGGCAGTCCTGTCCCAAGATTCGAGTCGGGAGATAGCGTGCTGGTTTGGGGGGAGTGGGAACGAGCCACTATAATCCCATGCATGCACTGTACGCCAGTTCCATCCTTCTACCTTACTTCACACTACAAGACTCAACTCACATCTCTTTCCCAGGAAGCTCTTTGAACTTGATGTCGCAGCACTCCATTCGTCCGGCCTAGTACAGGAGACATCCGCCCACACTTCTCCATCACAGTCATTTGACATATTCGTTTTTATTCTGTTGTTGACGTGCCAGTACTGGAGGAGCAAAGGCCACTGGAGGAATAGCGCAGCCACTGGCCCCTAGGTACGTCGGGGTTGTTCAAGGAAGTATGTCTGGAAGCGCGGGCAAGGAGGATGGTGCAAAGAAACCTGCACTTCAGGTTATTGTCCTCGTAAGTTGAACATCTCGTTTTTTCAATACTGAATCCATGAAAAACCCGGCCTTTGGCGTACACAATCCCCTTGTCCTCACGTCATAGTGGTTGTGTGGCATGGGGGCGCATCCACAGGCTGGGCGCTGCGGGCGCAACTACAACACACCGGGAGATAGTCGCATCAATTGGCCTGCTCCTATGCAGCACACCGATACGATAACCACTTGGTCTCATCTTGCATGATGGATTCTCCAATTGATCCAATGGAGAAGCAGTATAAATCTCGTCTTTGTCATCAAGACATACCGCCTATTCTGTATGGGCCAGCTCTGTATGGGCCAGCGTGGTCCCTTGACAGCGATTGGACAGTCCACTCTCTACGGCTGTAACGCGCCTTGCTTTGCGATGCCGATCTTATGCAGAATGTGTGTGCTGGCCCAAGATTATCAAATTAATGGTGCCGCGCGGATACGCGCGCTTGCGCTGCCCCAGGCGTGAAATGTCATCAAGACTTGACAGCGCCACATCTTGGATTCCTGATGACAGGAAGTCAAATACGATAGACCGGCCAAGCCACTCTAGAAATTATTATTATTGGATCCTTGGACTGCTACGCGCCCCACAGATTTGCCACAGACTTCTGTTCGGTGCCCGAGTAGACCTGGATGTCAATCAACAAAGGAGGAGAGTTTGGCCCCAACATTTGAGGTCAATCAAGATAAAGGGCTAGTTCGACATATCACGTGCTTTTCCGTTTATATTCATTCTACTGTTTATATCGATACTCACGGGTTGGAATATTCGCCGTCCGTGGGCCATCTGCTACTATAATCGGATATATGCGGTAGACAGGGCTCGGCTTAACAGGCATTCAAAGCTCATGCAACAAACCCGCTGGGTTGTTTATTGCAAGCCTGGGGCTCCAGCCAATTCATTCCCAACGTCAAAATGTTCTTTGTTTACCACTAAACTTGAAGGCGCTTCTAAAATTTCGGTTTGCTTACGTACTAACGTGAAATCCCTAGGGCGCAGGAGGAGGGCCCAAAGAGAGTAATGTGACCGCACTACTTGTGCGCTCCATAGAGACAGGATGGGCCAGAGGATCAGTTGTTGCCGTTGATGCCGGTATCCATCTTTCAGCCATCGCTAAAATCTTCGAAGAAACTCAGCCCCCGGGTGTTTCGTTTCCATATATCCTCGAGACAGGTGCGTTCGAGGGCATGCAAGTTAATTCTGCTTGTGCAGATACCAATGCTGGTTACGTCACGAGGCATCTAATCGATACATATCTCATTACTCACCCCCATCTTGACCACATAAGTGGTTTTGTTATCAACACCGCTGGTCTTCCGGGAACTCGACCCAAGCGACTAGCGGGACTACCTTCTACTATTTCGGCCTTTAAGCAACACATCTTCAATAACGTCATTTGGCCCAACCTTTCTGACGAAAACAATGGGGCTGGTCTTGTGACTTATATGCGCCTTGTTGAGGGAGGCAGCCCAGCACTTGGTGAAGGAGACGGAAAGGGATATCTAGAGGTTAGTGACGGATTAAGCGTCAAAATATTCAGCGTCAGCCATGGCCATTGCATTGAGCGGCACCCACATCGCGGCTCATCGGCCTCGTCCCGCTACGGTAGCTTCGATGCCTCCATGGTCACAGCTTCTCCGAGAGGTGCGCCTGGTAGTACCGCCGCTTCTGGTCCGTCGCCTTTGTTTAGGAGCTCTGCCGCAAGCCAGGAAAAGGAATCTATCTGCGTATATGATTCGAGCGCGTACTTCATCCGTGACAACGCTACTGGTCGCGAGGTCCTGGTGTTCGGAGATGTCGAACCCGATTCGATCTCCCTCTCCCCTCGCAACTTAGGAATTTGGCAGGAAGCAGCACCTCGTATCGTGAATGGAAGCCTAACGGCCATTTTCATTGAGTGTTCATACGACGACAGCCAGACAGATGACCGTCTTTTTGGCCACCTTACGCCCCGATACATCATCCAAGAGATGCAATCTCTCGCCGCTGCCGTCGAGATGGCTCGTCAGGCTCTCTCTACGTTTGAATCGACTAAGAAGCGAAAGCGAGAGGCTGATGAGGCTAGCAATGGAGCCGGTGGTGCCGGTACAGCCAATGGAGAAGATCGCGCAGTCTCACCCAAATCCACGAGGCCTGCTAAGAAAGGGCCGAGTTCCACATCCGGCGCAGAACATAGTGGCATCAATACACCACACATTGCGACCCCCACGGCGGAGATGTCACTTGACTTTGAGGTTACCATTTCCCATATCGTGCAGACTCCACAGTTCGCAAATGCCCTCCGAGGGCTCAAAGTCGTGATCATCCATATAAAGGATAAGCTTGTGGACGGGGATACACCAAGAGATACCATACTAGCGCAACTCCGGGAGGCCGAAAAGGAGGCCCAGTTGGGTTGTGAGTTTGTCATTTCGAGCCCGGGGCAGAGCTTTCTACTGTAATTTAGCTGCCATGTATATATACCCATATATGTTTGCTACACGGCGTTGTGGCGTTGCTAGATACCATAGAGCTGTTGCTATTATCACGGCACATTCACGGCGGATTCACGTAACGAATAATTAACGAGTTATGACATAACTTTTCACCGTAGAATAAAAGTTGGCGCAACACCTGTATGAGAATATTATGTGCTATCGAGATGCTCTAGAGTATATCGAAACTCACTAGCGGCTCGACGGTAAAAGCAACAGTTAGGCTTATTTAAGTTACTACCTTTATTGTACCTTGGAATTGTCTGCCATTGGCCTAGGTTAGTCTGTAAATTGTTAGCGTATTCTCTGACGCTATGATATTCGTTCTCCTTAACGCTTCGGTTATGAAACTCGAACGTTCCTCTAGAAGACTTTATTTGAGTAGCTACGAGTATATCTCGCCATTTCTAAGCCGATAGTTTTCTCTAACTTGTCCTTATTACCCAAGAAAGCACGTTTAGCATATTTCTGTGGCTTATTGCTGGGATAGGATCGCAAATTTGGGATGTAGGGCCGAGTTGAGTATTTGAGAGCGGATTGTTTCGGGAAAGTAAACCGTCTGTAGATCTAGTAATGGAAAGGTGAACGTTTGTCGATATCTTGGAGGCCCCTTTGAGCTGTATCTGGCACTACTGACGGTTAGATGACTGACGAGCTGCATAACCCAGAACGAGAGTAAATGAGGCACTCTTGTATTGCCCAACCGAGGATGTAATGCCGAAGTTTGCTTCATTTCATTCACCCCCCGTCCACGCAAAACCATGGCAAAAAGATACATACGTGGTGTATCCAGTCCCGATGAAAGCAACTCACCGTAGGTGTATGCTACCATACCGTTATAGTTACTCTCATAGTGGCTCGCCCCTCGATCTCGGAACCACCGATCTATCCCTATCCGCCCAGAATCGCGTGTTTGAATCTTTCCTGCTTTTGCCGAACTTTTTCTTTTGAGATCGGATCAGATTCACCAGTGCCTTCTCGGACAAGGTGAATCCGACCTGAAGCGATCCGCCGAGATGATTACTCTTGGTGACAAGTTCTTCGATCGTATGGTTACTAGGCTCGCTGAAACTTGCCCGGGCAGATTCAGTTGTCTCAGGTTGGACATGATTGCTAAGAACCGAACGGTCGCGGATTGGGCCTAGAAAACGTTGACGCGTGGCCCATAATCCGCGGGGGATCTGTGCTACTATTTCTAAACAAACTCTTGCTCGTCAGACGTGTAGGCTCGGGTAGGACAGTGGCTTAACCCCGCCCCGGCGTTTTCACTTTGTCCTGCTCCCCTGATTGGCGGGTAAGTCTACAGGCACTGTTACCCCCAAGAGGCGGCGAGAAGACGGAGAGCCTTAGTTTGTTGATATCTACTTGTAGGGGTGCATGTACAATGGGAGAAACTGCTGACGAGATTCATCGTTATACTAAGGCAAAGAGTTGGAAGCAAGGGAGCCGAGCATGCTAGTGGCAAGGGCGCTAACCCAGTACGCTCCGAGAGGGCGTGCGTCGATCTGTTACTTGGTGGTGAATCTGGGGTGCGTCGTCTTCTGGGCGTATCGGGGTTACAGCTGGGTTGCCGCGTATCTTACTTCCTGTTGTAGTAAATAGGTACTGCTCAGCTCAACCGTTACCGCTCTTCGCCGCTTTGCGTTGTCAGCACTAGTAATACCAATGGCAATCAACTGCGCCCGGAAGTGGAAGCGACACAATAATTGTAGCTAATCCCATGGAGCTGATGATCAAGGCGAGTCGCCATGTTTTATCTACCAGCTGGTCAGGGGCCCTTATTTTTACTCTGAACTTCCACTCAAGGCCTTGCCTAGCGTATTATCTCAAGCTGGAATTTCGATGGAATTCAGAGAATGCTAAATACTGTTCTCCTCCAGGAAGTCAGCAGAATATAGCGTGGGCTCTTTAATAGGTATGAGGGTAACCTCTCGAACCAGACTATGATATATCATATAAATACCTTTTCTAGGATGAAAGCCTGATGCCAACGACCGCTCAGTCCCGCCCAGTCCCGCCCGCCAAGACTTGGCATGCTGATAGCGATCCATCCCTTATTAGATCGTGCTCGGGGGTAGCGAGTAGATTTAATGATTATCGTGAGAATATCGAGGCTAATTCTAGTTCTCTTGTTGGCACCCTGATATCAAAATACTAGTCTTTCAAGGGAATATCGTAGTCGCACTAATTAATAAATTGGTGGCATCCAACCGCGAGAGACACCACTGGCGGTGCTCTTCCCCTTTATAGTCCAGTATAAAAGAAAAATAACTCGTCTTTAATATTGTCCCTGAGCTCTGGATGGTGTCGTAAATGGCCTGGGACACGGCTAAAGATTCCAAAATAGTTCTAGCTTAGTTTGGGGTCTTAGTAGATGTAGTGCGACTTGATGTGAGGACCCGATCCAGGATGCACAGATCATATCCAACCCTGATTGAAGTTGAATGTAATAGACTTCGTCTGATAGGTCGCCCAAGAAACGGGGCTTGCGGTTGCTTCTTTGGCTGAGGGGGCTGTTCAACGGTAGCCGGAATAATTGGTTGCCAAATAAAAGGCGTGCGCTTTGCTAGTAAAGCCGAGAAAACAAACGGAGTAAAGTAGTACTTTGTAAATCAGGAGTTAGAGGCGATATTTCCTTTCGGATTGATGCACCTGATAAAGTAAGGGAGAAGAAGGATAGCTCGGCGAGATCCAGGTGACCAGGGCTAACCGGCCGACTGGGACACAGCATGGATATAGATAGCATGGGTGTTTAAATCACACGTGGGCATTTCATTCATTCATACACACCTTGTATACTAGCATAGGGAGATCGGAAATTATACCTGAGGGCAATCAGCCGCGTCTTGAATATGTGACTGTTCCATCATTGGTCTCCAATGCCTATCTCCAACCCAAACAGCATGTTTTCGGCTTTACATCTTGACCGGTTCAATACGAAGGGACGTAATACAGCATTAACATCTTACATCAGATGGGCATAACTGTAGAGTACTTTGATGCACGTTTCCGTTGCCCGTGATTTATGTTGTAAAGCCACGACAAGGGAACGTCTAGGGTTCTCTGAAGAGAAAGATGATGAACGTTGGTTCGAAAATAAGTATAAGTAAACACTTCGTCCTTAGAGTCAACTCCCGAGAAACATTCCCTGGATATTTCACCTTTATCAATAAGTTGTCCTTCACAATTATACTCGTGAGCTGGCTCCTATATTTATTTATTTCGTTGTCACCTTTAGCATTGTTCAGCCCAATTATCACATATAGTAACCCTTCGAAGTTTACGACAGCAAACCCGCAACATCTGGCCATATTTATACCAACTACCCCTTACGATATCCATACCTACTTATTGCGGTTTCCATTATAGTTCATACTCGAGAATTTTATATATCTCCTTCCCGACTCAACCTGCAATGAGCAAACTTTATTTCCATTCGGATACAGTGGCCGTTATTAGTAAGTTCCTCCCAACGAAGTGGGAAAAGTCTATCACTAACGGAGGGTAGCAAAAATACAGCCACGTGTCCTCGGAAACGGAGTATATGAATGGGAGATTGACCTCTCTAAGTTGAACAAGGATAGTTTTTGGGAAATAGTACCTACTTGGGTTCGGACACTGGTTACAGGAGACTGGAGTTTACCTGGCACGGACCCAGTGCTTTACCTACAAAATGGCTGCCGACTATCAGGAACCTACGCCGCTAGGGCTCTCCTAGTGAAGCATAAAATCTTTGCTGATGCTGTATAAGGTAGATATAGTCTCTGGGTCTGTGAAAGTGTAAAATATATCTGCGCGCGTTGTTTTTATAGTCCGTCTCATGTATTTGGGAGGCGGGAGTTTGACACTCTAGAAGTTCAGGAAATAACAACCAAACAGAACAAACATACTGCCTTGGCCTGGTGCCATAGTTTAGGAACTGGTGGAAGGCATAGGGCATCGAAGACTTACCGTGGGATCGAGCTGGTATCGTCACTACCCATAGTTGACTATCTAGGCCCTTGGCGACGGAAGGGTTGCGGAGACAATTTCTTAGCACAACTATTCCCAACCGTTCCTCCCTTATCCGAAGCTGAGCGCCGTCAAGGGTCGTCCAAATTCGTAACTAAGTGCTATCAAGTTTACGTGACTTATAACGCATGCTACAAACTTCAAAACTCCTTCCTGGGGTCTGGAGAGATATATGTCAGCGCGCGCAACCTGTCATAGGCATGCGCGCATGTAGTCCTTGTCCACCTTTCATGGTCCATGGATATAACCCTCTCGGTTTGTCTGATTGTGCTTCTGCGTTCGCGTCGTGGTGACCATATAGCATGATTGGAGCCTTATGTACATGGTCAACATCGTATCAGCCTAATTCCCCGTATATAGACCCTCCTGCCGGAGGCTTTATCTGCTGCTAGTACACATACCCCGGCAAATTGAGGCTCAACAAGGG
Organism: Xylaria sp. Z50; assembly: GCA_037356035.1. Lineage (NCBI taxonomy): Eukaryota > Fungi > Ascomycota > Sordariomycetes > Xylariales > Xylariaceae > Xylaria > Xylaria sp. Z50. Next base: position 138,553 of record JBAWJU010000067.1, read on the forward strand.
GAGCAAGGAGCATGAAGGGCACCATAATCAAGGAAGGAACCATGACTGGCATTCAAATATTTTGACGGAGATCAGCCGTAATATAATCCCGGGCGAATCTATGCATACTACGAAGCGTCAGGTTAGCCCGTGATGCACCTGGATGGTCGTCTCGTTAGAGTCTTGCTTGTGAGCGGTCAGGCGCAACCCTTCAATTTTACTGAAACACTCGATAACGAACCAGAAGTTTGGTTATCGTGAAATACACTCTAGATCTCCCCGCATTGTGTTCTAATGTCTATTTCTTATAACCTTGGGATGGTTCTAGTCTGGTAGGGATAGCCATGTCATATCAACCGAATGTCTCATCACATGTCTCATTACAGTCGAAAAAAAAGGTAAATCATTCATTCGCGCGCGTCCTCTCAACCCTGTCACCTGGCCGTCCCATTCGTCTTGTTCTTCAACTTCTCGTACTCCTCCGCGCCAAGGTCCCTCTCGAACACGGGGCGTGGTAGTTCGATTGCATCCGTTGTGCGACCGTACGTGATGCCGCCGAGGCGGCTAATCGGGCGGAGGATCTCGGGCGCGATGGCGTTGCGCTCCGCGTTGATAGCGTCCTCGCGGACCCAGAAGCGGAAACCCTCGAGTAGGACCATGCACCCAGATTTCTTACCGGGGGTGGCGCGGCTCTCGAACTCACGGATGCTGTCGACCTTGCACTCGACACTGAAGACGGCCTCGCGGGCGCGCGGGGTGCGTACGGTCTCGCAGTCGTAGACGGGCGTGAGGCCGCTGATGGCCCATTCAGAGCAACCTGTCGGCGCGTCGATGCTCGTCGCGTTGGCGGCCTCAACGAAGTATTCGCTGACGACGTTGACGGTACACTCGCCGTTGGCGACGAGGTGGCACAGCGTATCCTTGGGCTTTGAGAGCGGTGACGATACACCTAATGCGAAAATAGGTGGATCCGTTGACATCACATTAAAGTAGGAGAAGGGGGCCAGGTTGAAGGTCTCCTCGCCGTCCTCTCCATCCCCCGCTTTCTTCCCCGAGCGTGTGGATACGAACCCGATGGGCCGCGGCGTGATACCGGAGATCAGGAGTTTGTAGTTGAAGACGGCTGGCCGGCCGGGTTCGTATGGGTCGATGGCGATGTGCTTCTTGGACGTGGCAGGGCTGGTATCGAGGTGGGTGGCACCCGAGCCGAACGCCCAGTTGGGATCGGCCGTCTTCGTATACCGGAAGCTAGCTGACGTGTCCCAGTCAGGCCGGGAGGCCTCCACTGTCCTGAAATCCGGATGGCGGGACATTTTGGTGGTAGTAGCGGTACTAGTAGTACTAGTAGTAGTGATAGCACGACGACGAGACGAGGGAGCGCCGGCAGAGTGTGCAATGACAGGGCGAGCAGGCTCTATGTTTGCCGTGAATGAAGGCCGGTAGTAGCCGGAGAGCTCCATCGCGGAAACTAGATGTTGGTGAATGTCGGCCCTATAGGGCGGGGTAGATGTGACAGGTACCCTGCCAGCAGCTTTAATTAACCCCATTCCGCTGGTTGTCCTTGCACCTCTCTCTGGATCTCTCTCTAGAGTAGGAGGTAGGAATTATATACCACCTATTAACTGCGGTTTCGATTTTGTTTAGGTCCGATAATATAAAAGTATTGGCGAATATTGGCGATCTGGCAAGTAAGGTTCCTTGGGGCCGGCGAATAATGACAATACAACCGTCTCCAACATCATTCATCACCTAGAGTAAAAGATTCACGGATCTATTCCAACCTATCACAGCATCTATACCTCGTTTGATCAACATAAGACAGGTACTCAGGTAGATTAGGTTGATGGTAAACGAAAACGCTTGGGGATCTGGCCCGAGGAATTACGGGGAGTCGAATGCCGAGAGCTAGTGCTGTCTTCGATTGATCTACACTAACTAGACTACCTAGAGGCTATCCGGAATAGCACGATGCTCGATTGCCACGCTTCATGTTTATGTGCCGTCTGTCTCTCCATTATCTCCGCTGCTCTCAGCGTCCGACGGCTCCCAATAAATAAAGAGGTTTATACAGTCTATCGCCTCGCGACTCTTCTTCCACTGTTCCACAAATAATTCTCTCAACTCCTTCTCTCCGACGTCGGCCCATCTCCTTGCATCCCACATCACATATCCCCATCTCTTCAGTTGTGTAGGCGCTGCCCCCCCGTAGAAGTTAGTATACCTCCCATCCCACAAGACAACCCACGCTAGAGGTGGCCCGTCTGGTGGCAACAAGTCGCCGGCAAAACTCATTCGCTGGCCCTGGCGCTCGGCCTCGTCCCTAGCACTAGGGGCGTTGGGAGACCAGTCGCGCCTCAATACTTGGCTTGTGTGACTAATGCTTCTTGCTAGGCCAGCATCTTGAACGGGAGCGTCTATGATACACCGATCCATCGCAGTAGCTAGATCTTGAAGATCGTCTAAGGCTAGGATCCGCGCCATCGTCCTTAGTCCCCGAGAGACCATGCCATCTAGATATTCTATCCCGAAAAGGAATAATAAAAAAGAATTAGCTTGTTAATCACAATATCAAACCGTTTGTTATAAATTGGGTGTTAATCCTTACGGTCACGATATTTGTACAAATAATAGGCGCCAGCGCTAAGTTGCCGCTTAATGTCTCGACCATCGATGTCTATTTGGACCTCGTCGAAAATATCTCCCCATTGCTGTCGAAGAAAATCATCAACACACCCGATAGCTTCATTTTCCCAGGGATCGAAAAGACCAAAGAAGATCTCATTGATGTCATTAAACTCGAAACCTCCGCCACGATAGCCCATAGACTGACCGAAAAGGTGATGGTAGGTTTGGTGACGATAGAGAGCTCGGAAAATGCGTATCTCTTCGCTGCGGCTTAATTCAATGTCGTGAACGTGAGCCGCGGATGGTACATTTCCCCGAAGATTCTCGAGGTCACAGAAGACCAACCGGCGGGCAAGCGGGCGGGCGACGGATATGTGGAAGGCCGCCATCCACCGCACACAGCTAGGGGACAGTGCCCTTGCGCCTGGATAAGAATTCGGAGCTGCCATCCAGAGTTGGTATGACCCCAAAAAATCGGTAATTGTATTATCGGATCGTTTCCATCCCGAATCAGTCGGGCGTGACCTTACGTTGGCGTATGTGTCGACATAGAAGCCATTGAACTCGTGGTCTAGACAAGCAGAAAGTATCTCGTGGCGAGCATATAGGTATTGGGTGTGCATTGTGGGGGAGGCGTGGATAATTGAGCAGAGGGTTTCCAGGTCTGGCATACTCGACAGGATCTGGATTCTTAACTCGGAAGGTAGCTTTTCGAGCTTTGATTCAGAGTCCACATTTGGCGCCACACTTATCTTGCATGGAGAAGAAGGCTGGCCTTCCTTCTTCTTGGGTATAAAAGAATCAATTTTAGATAGCCCGTTTTCTCCGGGTGGCCAGCCACGCCTCCGCAAAACCTTGCTAATGAAGCTATCATGGCTAGCGCAACTATCATCGCTAACGTGGTCGTCCTGGGTATTCTCGAATATTACAGGGACCAAATTAGGCATGCTATATTCACTAATATGTCCATCGCTAGAATAGCCCTCTTCGGTTTGATTCGAAGTATCAGGGGCTGTCGGTGGAGGCGTGATGTATCCATTGTAGCTGGCCGAAGTCATTTCCATTGTATCAATGTCGCTGTTGTTGCTATCCCAGGTGGTACCTTCGTTGCTGGTAGTATTCTGTGCCATCGCGGGGGCAGCACTTTCACTGTCAAAGGTAACGTCGAAATCGTCATCAGAGGGAACAACTTCTGATTCAGATATAGCTTTCTCAATCTCATCATCAATTCTTGTATTCGTTTGCATTAGCCAGACCCTACTGTCTTCAGTATCCGATTCAACATCGCGGTGGGTGTTGGAAGATGCGGTTGTTGCTGTGGATATTGCGTTTTGATCACCTTTTCCGTTGATGGGATTATTTCGAGGTGCGTCGAGAATATTTTCGTCAGAGTGGCTGCTAGGATGCGGCGGTTTCGGCACAACCGTATTTCCACAGCCTGCGCTTATGTCGGTCATGTTATTCCTGTCGCAGTTACAATTGAAGGGAAGCAGATTCATTGGGATAGTATTCGCCTCAGAATCGATAGTGCAGTGGTATAAAGGGAAAAGAAGCGTCATAGGTAAGGTAAGAGCGGACGAAGTAAAGGAAAGAGTGAAGAAACCGGAACCTATACCCGCCGGGGCCGTGTCCAAATAACACGTTCTTGCAGAAATCAGTGCAAACACCAGGTGGTCGGAGCTCCTAGGCGGACAATAGGTAACCCTTAACAAGTTACAAACCTCGCTTCGACCGGAACATCTAGACATTAAATGGAGCTAGGTTTAGACAGTACCTTTACATATCACAAGCGGTTTTTGAACTTACCTTATGTGTGTAGCCCGCTCATACAACTAGGTTTAAATACATTTGCCTATTGTCAATGCTCTCACAATAAATTGAATGGATTACTATTCCTAGGAAGTGTAGAAGTGCAAGGTGATCAATAAAATATCAGATACCTCTATGCTCTTCTTATACGTACCTCTTATGTGTTCTCCCGTAGTCAGCAAACTTCATTCTCCTTTCATGCAGGTGTAGGCCTTCGTCTGCAAATCCCACTCTATTCACATAACTCGGCTTGAAGGCCAAGAAGCCGTATTCTTGTCTCGTTTAACCTAATTAAAGCACTAACTTGTCATGTTATCCATCTTCAACCATATTCCTAAATGGGATGGATCAACCGGCACAAACAAAACTCTGCGATTGGGAAAGCCATAGAGGGTCGTTGAATGGATATCAATGGGATGCATACATGCACTGTGACAGCATCACTGTTAACACCATTTTCAATTGTAATATACAAATCCTATTATGTCTCCCATGAGGCCAAATTCAACACTTGCAGCAGTGCCGAGCTTCACGCGCAGGTTTATCTTGCTACATAGCCGGGCCCTGAGGTAGTGATGTGTCTAAGTGGAAGTCACCTTCGCTACGTCTATTAGGCATGATATGGGATGACGGAGCTGGGAATATATTATTTATTGACTTGATGCATCCGCTGTAACTACCGATTAGCAGTGCTCATGTAAAACCCTAGAGGCCTATTCCTTTGGTTAAAATATAGGGAATTTACCTTTCATTTCTCAAGTGTATTCCTAAACACGCTCACCATACAACAGCAAAGATCTTATCCTAATATGTATAGTTTAAACAAAATTATGAATGTAAACTAGCTTAACCGGTATTTTTATTATTATTAATTTTTATCAAAGAAAGATTAGTTATTTGAATTTAACCTTTTATGTTATGTTAATTTTAAAACATAGGGTATTATGCCTTAAACAGAAAGACTTTTAGTTTAACATTAATATAAATAAACTAGGGGTAGCTTCACACAATTAAGCTACCCTAGCTATAATATAAGCTATAAATAATTTAAATAATCTTGTGTATGGAGCAGGATATTACTGGGCAAGGAAGGCTATTGATGTTGCTACAAAAAGTACCCTTAGGGATTTTGTGCATTCATGTATCTGGGCCCCCTTGGGAATTGAAAAGATGCTAGCTTCTTATACCACTCTGAAGGCATCATAAGAGACAGGATCGCTGAGTTTAGTACTATTAATGTTAAAGGAGAGCCTCCCGCTGTTCGGCTTTTCGTCAAGACACCCATCACTTAAAGCCGTCATCGTATGACAAGCTTTTCCGCCTTCAGTTAGATTGGAGATGCGAGCAGGCACTGAACGGCTATTTTTACCTTTCCTTGTCGCACAGAATTTCCTAGCTTTAGGGACACTGAAATGAGTACTAAAGACATGGAGCTTTGCTGGACTAGTAACCCGCGGGGCCCAAGAAGGACGACTTGGATCCCGCACGATTCTCTGGTCTGGTGTCTCAAGTGTAGAATGGTACATGAACTACGAAGCCAGCATTTCTGCGATATTCGTCTTATCATAGAGCAGTATGTAGATTGAGGATAAGCACACGCATCAAGTAATCTACAGTTGTTTTAACACTTGGCAAACCTTGTGATTATATTCCTTGCAACTACCATTGCTCAAAGAAAGGATTCTAGTAAGCAGCCTTAGTTTCATGGCCGGAGACACGGAATACGTTTAGGCTCCTGTTGTTACACAAGCAGTCATACTAGTAGCACATGTAGGACATAAGGCGTTGTAGTAAAAGACAGCGCCACTATTACCTTGTCAGCAATTACGGCTTACAGCCCACTCACACCATGACACTGCATTTGGTCTCACGTATATATATATTCTCAACGCCGACTGTCGGCCAGTCACTTCGCACTGCGTCTCGGGATACGCGGTCGGTTTCCCCGCTGAATTAATGCCTTTTACAAGTTGCGGTGAGGAAGATATTATGAATACCAATACAATATCTACCTATAATATACACAGAAAAATGAAGAAGAATATTAAACTCGACTATGTTTTGGCCGTTTAAAATTTGGCGAACTTTGAGACCATAATGTTGCCTCGACCCCACATCATGTCTCGCGTTTTCTACCCCTGACGGCAATGAAATGGTAGTTGAAGGATCGGGCGATCCGAACAGCGCCTCATCCCAGGACAAGAATTGGGACCTCTTACGTCGGTATGCATGCTCAAAATTTCTCACTCATAATTATCGTTGGAGATGCTTCGCCCCTCTTCCGCATTCCTTCTTTGCGGACAGGGTTGAAGTAAATTGACCCGATTATCGACTATTTTGAATAGAAGAGCGTATCGTTCTATCCCGAAGCTAATAGGTCGTCACAATTCCCACTATCAATTGTACGCTATTAGCGCGGGCATCCTTAGTATATCTCTCTCATACCTATCATACTATCGTCGTACTAGGCCTCTTATGGTCAAAACCCCAAGTGAGGTGCGATTATGGCCGTACCTGATAGAGGCGCCATGGTTATCGGCATCTCGGCGATGTTCGAGACCCTCATCTTCATAGCTGTGGCCCTTCGCCTGTGGGCCCTGCACCTTTTGAAGCGCAAGCTTTCATTACACGATGTGCTACTTCTGACTGCGTTTGTGAGTTTCTTCATTCTTATAGTATCGATCTTTTCTACTAACCCTAAACTTAGGTACTCACAACGGCTCTCGTTGTGCTTGTTATCTGCACAGTCCGGTATGGCGGAATGGGAAAGCATGCAGTTGATCTTGCTACTGAGCCCGAGAAGCTGTTATTGTTTGGGAAAGTATGAGGTTTCTCCTAGCCCCTCTATCAGGCCCCAAGTCTTGTGTAAAGCCATGGGATTGATGAGTAGAAATAACATGAACTTATGTTGATACCGATATCCTTGATATCACCCTCTTTCACTCCCATCGGTATTCGCTAGATTATCATATTTCTCTCTCCTAGTGAGCTTTTTGGTTAATTGATTACCTTTAGTTGCTCCTGGCCGATAGTCTAACTTGGGTTGTCGCCATGACCTTTGCTCGCCTCTCTATTCTGTGCCTTTATATCCATATTTTCTCCCTCCATACGAGGTTCCGTGCAGGATGCTATATTCTCATGGCAGCCGCTATTCTTTGGGGAATCGCCGTATTTATACTTCTCGTGATGGACTGTCAACCTTTCGCTTTCAACTGGGACAAGACAATCCCTGGAGGCTACTGCGTTAACCTCGAAGCATCATACTTGTCTGGCCACACAGCCAATCTCATCATTGACGCGAGCATCGCTTTTTTGCCTGCACCAGTGCTATGGGGCCTCCAGATGCCTCTGAGAGAAAAGCTTGCCATCACTTTCTTATTCGCCCTTGGGGGAACGTATGTCTAATACCGGGTCCAATGGGTTGAAAACTTGGCTAAGCTCTAAAACAGGATCTGCATATTCTCGCTCGTGAGAATCGCCCTCTACCGTTTAGCACTTAGCTACGATAGCATCGACTTTACCTGGACCGCGCCGATACCTATGATCTTCACAGTAGGAGAGCCATCTTTAGGTTGCGTCGTCGCCTGCCTACCCCTACTACGCCCGGTCACTGAAAAATTGTCTTCTACGTCGGCCATGTCATGGATCAAATCATGGAGCGCAGGCACTTCTCAAGCCACCAGGACTACAAACAGTCTTTCGTTAAGGCCGAATATTGACCACGACATAAACGCAAGGGCGGTCGCTACCAATCAACAAAACGGCCATTGGCAGAGGTTAAGCGAGGATCAAACGGCTATCACGATTAACGTTGAGTTTGACCGGCATGATTATGAGATGAATCACTTGACGCGATATCCCAGGGTTTAGCTTCGGCGTGATAACTTGTCAGTGATGAATCGCTGACAAATGGAAACGCAGGGACCTAAATGGCTTTAGAGGGTTGGTTAATTTTAGATATATAACACTTTGACACTGGCTTATTTGGGATCAGGTTTGAATCTTGATAGTGAAACATTATCTCTAAATGACCGACTCAGGCTTTGGGGAGAACAACCCCGTCCAGCCGAGCTTGTCACATACAAATAGGCACCGCATTATCTCACCAAACTCGTACAATACAGTCGATCATGGTATAAAAAACCCACTAAGTGTATATTCTCACCTGTTTTGTATATGATGCTACATAACTCATAAAATACGTTATACTTTAGTGGGGCTTTATGCATTGTGATCGACTGTACGAGCTTGGTGAGATAATGCGGTATGCAATACGGAGTACTCCTACGATATATAACATCGCCATCCTTGTTGCAAACATAACAGGATTACTAGGTACTACTACTACCATGTAAAAAACCCGTGGTCCTCCCGCGAGACAGTAATAGGTCCATAGACTTTGGGACCTACACGATGATAGCGATGTGACCTGCAAGTGCCTGATGCATGTTGTTGCAGATGACCGAGAACCGACTGCAACTATGACATAGTTTTAGGCTCCGTGGAGGAAACACTTTATCGACCTTGCGTGGCATCCTATCTCCTCGCTCTGTCCTCGGTTACTCCCTGATGTGGAAATCTCAAGTAATTCCTGGTCTCCTTCTTGAAGCACCATACCTACGTACAACACACCCAAGTTAGAGACCCAGGACGCCCCCAAGTCCTTATATTTTACCTCGTTGCATCAATATATATGTTAATTGTCACGGAGAAGTGGATCCTGCTAGATCCCAACTAGTGTGAGTGGGATCGGGCGAATAACAGTGTCAGAGGTTTTGTCTCCAGAGTGAAGGTAGGTCACAGGTAGGTCGCACCTAGGTAGAAGTATCGGGTAAGGACTTAATGTTATTAATTCCTGAGCCTCCCATCACAAGTGGGAGCGCTCTTCTCCTTATATATACCCAAATAATACGCTAGTCCCACCTAAGTGGATAGCTTCTACCCTATTGCTACATTATACCCTGACAAACAGTCCGAGTGATCTCATGTATAAACAGGTAGCTTTCTACACAGGTTACTATGTACATACTTAGAACCTAGACCTTAGATCATCTGAATACACTCCTAGCAGATCGCTCCCCAATCATAGCACTGGCGCCCTTCTCCCAATCGATCACTCTTCACTCCTCCGCGAGATTAATTCAGCCTGTCGACATCTCGCTGCCGATCATCGATGACTCGCACTCGCCCTTACTTCTCAACATGACCCAGGCGACCTGAAAATATCATTATCCTTGTCGCGAGGAACCTCAGCAGCCCCCTTTGCGCCACAGAGAACAAATTGTCAGGACTGCTAGTATGGGGTATGATATGACATTTGTTGATGCACGAAGTTGTTGGAAACCTCGTAACTATCTATCTACTATATACGAGAACTCCTTTGTTTTGTATCATGGAGTTGCGACACAAATACTGCGAGCAGGACGGTGTTGTGCATATAAGCATGGTATATCCAGACAGGAGACTTCGCCAAGCCGCCCAAGAGGTCAGGAACAGCGCACAGTTAAAGGAAATATGACTGAGGAAAAATCCGAAGATTGTACGCATGCATTGTCAACGCATTGGGGCGATGGATTCGCTTCAATCAAGTTGAGCAGGATGAGATGCTGAACCCTAGGTGTGTAGAGTCGAGATCAGGGCGGCGGGGCTGAATTACAAGGTAAGCTGATATGATATATCGGGGAAATGGTAGACTTTTCATAATAGGACATCACGAATATACTAGGCATTGTGCCGGAAGATGAATACTTACCTAGCCATGAAGGTACAGGCGTGATCATTCGAGTCGGTAGCGAGGTAGGTGGTTATCACGTTAGGGGTAGAGTCGCAGTCCACACCCGGGGTTCCTGCTCATACCGAATACGACTACATAAAGAGGGCGCTTTCCTTCTCCCATATTCCGTCTCGTTCGAGAACGCGGCAACAATGTGCGTCGTTTACTTCACGGTCGTTTACGGGCTCGTGAAAATCGTGCAGCTGAAGCGCGGACAGTTGATCTTAATCCATTCAGCAACAGGCGGGGTCAAGGTGACCAACCTCCGGCTATGCCGATACATTGAGATCGAGATCTACGCAACAGTTAGCAGGTACGAGAAGAGATACTTCTTGTAGGGGCGCTACGGCATTCCATCGGAGCGCATATTCTCCTCGCACACGTCGCAGTTTTCTACAGGTATTCATCGGTTAATCATCAGTCGACGCTAACTGCGCCTTGAACTTTTTGACTGGTGACCTCTTGGATCAGTTCTAGAGGCTCCTTGTGGACAACGGCACGTTTTTGGAGATTGGCAAAAAGGACATCGTTGACAGGAATACCCTGTCTATGGAACCTTTTTATCGTAATTATACCTTCCGAGGCATCGATATCTCCCAAAAGAAACTTACTAGGTGACCTTTAGCTACTTTAGAGAGTATTGTATCACAATTCTATGACATAAAACAAAGGAGTTCTCGTATATAGTAGATAGATAGTTATGAGGTTTCTAACAACTTCGTGCATTAACAAATGTTATATCATACCCCATACTAGCAGTCCTGACGTATTGTAGACGATTCGGCAACTTTTAGTTGAAGGTGATATTCAACTAATCTCTCTGATGGAGGTATTTTTCTTCCGGCAGACCCCAAAAGTCATGAGGCACATGCGATCTGGCGATCTGTAACAAGGGCTCATGAGAGGGCTTTGAATGTGTATTCGAATTACGATAATTATACTAGGGCCCAGAGATTCCTATGACCATTCGGAATCCTTCCGGAAATGGCCCTGGAATTCCTGGTCTATATATACAAAAGGGCGTCGGCAGTCGGCAACGATAGTTGCCGACCTAAAGGAAGAATTGCCGACTTGCCATGCCTATTCCAGACATCCCTACATACACCTATCCAGGTGTGTCTCGGATCGATGTAAGGGATGTCGGATCGAGGTGAGTAGCTAGGTGAGTAATCCGGAACGAGGTGAGGCTGAATTCCAACACCGAGACATCATATGATTCCAGCGATCTTGGTGTTCATCCATGTGACACAATCATAGGGGGGGAATTGTCATTTCTGGTGGTCAGGCCGATGATGTTCAAATCCCGGTTCGAAAAGCACTAGTACCCTTGACACCCTAAAAGTATATCTAATTGTTGATGAGTTCAAAGGTTTAGGTGGAAATATTGCTGAGTACATGGCACGATAAAGTTTTAGAAATATAGTTGGCTTCTCTCGGAGTGGCGGATGTCGAAAGTATAAGGGTCAAGGAGTCACTGTCATGTTAATCTACGAATAGGGGCAAATGGTGTATATATAAGAGGTCTTCCCACCTACTCATCAGTTAGTTACCAAGTCAATTAACTGAACTGAACCACTCATATACCTACTACTTCAACAGCGGAGATTATAAGTGTTCTCGACGAGTTACACACAATCTAAAGAGTATCGGAGTAGAGGTGAGGATATTCTAGGACAATTTTGCCAACCTGGAAGATGATACTGAGTCTTCTGGGAATCGACAGTGTCAGGGTACAATGTAGCAATAGGGTAGAAGCTACCCACATGGGTGGGACTAGTGTATTACCTAGGTGTATATAAGGAGAAGAGCCCTCCTACTTACTATGGGAGGCTTAGGAATTAATAATATTAAGTCCCTACCATATACTTCTACCTAGCTGCGACCTACCTGTGACCTACCTTCACTCTGGAGACAAATCCCCTGACAGACAGCAATAATCAGAGGTGTAACCCAAAGTGTTATGATCCTGCGTGTAAGTACTCGGACTCATAACTACTTTTACCAGCTAAGTACTAACGAAGATATGACACCTTAAGACTATCAAGACGTACTTTCTTGCAGAGTTTGGTGGATCGCGTGCAAAGTAGAAGTAGGCTCTCTGGCATCAACGAAAAGCAACTCCACAAGGCGATCAAGTTACTGATCGTTCTGCAAATCGGAGACGAAGGTAGAAGCATAAGTCTGGGTAATAGGAGCCAGACAATTATCGGCCTACCCTTCCCACTGCCTGAGGACTCGCCCATTTTAGGGGACAAGCGATTTCGCACACTTTTGATGTCATATTGCCTTGTCAACTTTTCAACGAGGGAAACTCTCCGGACAGCGGTGACGGGAATCGCTGCCTTCCTATCAATGATCAAAACGTCAATGTTCATAGAGCTAATAACTTCTGAGACGATAAAGCTCGTCGACGAACAAGTTATACGAATATTAGGTCTCATATCCGAAATGGAATAGTTGAAGCCCTTGAACAGTTATGGGATGGATTCTTTGGAGGTAGTTGATTTACGGAATTGGTTCAATGTTGGCCTGGGCGTAAACCTAACGACCATTGATATACTGGACGCGGGTAGTCTCTGTCAAAGATAGTACTTTTGGTGTAGTAAATCCGTTAGATTAGTTGGTAAGTTACTCTACAGTATAGACGGCAGGTTAGGGGTTTATATACTGTCAATTAGGTATGTGGATCGGTTGTACCTTTGCAACCTACTTCTGACAGTCTCCGGGTGTTGTGTATAAAAGTTGTTCGACGGTTGTATAGACAAGATTGTACAACAGAATAGACAACTTAGTTACCATAAGTAGTGTATGGAGCTGTAGCTTTTGTTCTCATCAAAAATGAGAATTATCCCCTGTACTTTTCCAAAAAAAAAAAAAAAGAGGGGGGAGAGAGAAAAAGAGGAGAGAGAAATAAAGGGAAATATGGGTTAGTCTCGCAACAACCGTCCTCTAACTATATCCCCGCCGAGACCACGGCCTAACATATAAACTGACAGGTGTATTTCATGATAACTGCTGCTTCCAGGTAGAACATTCCCTTTATGTGGAGAGTTTGTATCTTTATTTCATTTATACTTAGTCACACCTTTATAAAAACAGGGGGATAGCTCTTAAAAATAGTCCCCGTCGCTTGTACAAAAGGAGCATCGTATGAGCCCATATACACGTGTGATAGCCTGCATTTTTCAAAGCATAAACTAAGACGTTATTTGTGTTGGCGAAGTTAAGTATGTAGTTGAATGGAGATACATTGACATATCATCCAATTTTACTGCGTGTATGGAAAGTCAACGATAAGAATGACAACATGACAACGTAGTTCCTACATATAACTAGAAGATAGTATGTTTGTTTGAGAGCCACTCTAGAACCCCCCTAAACTTTCGTCTAGGCTTACTTGAAACTTGAGTTATGATTGATAATTTTTCTAAGCAGTTGATCTATTCTGTTTAAAATAGTACAAGCATAACGTGCATGTGTTGACATACTCTAACTGCGGACTGTTTCCGGAATGGTATAGATAACTGTATCGGTCTCGGTACCGAAATCACGTCAGCTAAACAAAACCTAGCTCTTATGACTGTGGTTGTTTTTTTCACATCTGATTCATCATTCTGTTTACATGATACTATATACTTTAGTAATATAGTTTGGTACTTCGGCTCTCATCAATGGTTTCAGCTCAATTAGTTTGGAAGGATACAATGTCGGCGGAATATAAAAAGGAAAACTTCATGCAAATAATGAGTCCTCCTGTATAATTTTGGTTGAATGTTTTCGCATCGCATGTCTACTTTTATCCCTGTACATATGTAGAAAACATGGTGATCTCACAGCTAATCTCCTACACTAGTCTACATTTTGCGTGTCGTGTACAGAGTACTACATGTATGTGAATGATTACTATGAAAGCCATGCTAATATGATCCACCACGTAGCAGGGATTGTCGAAATGGACAGGGGATTGCTTCAATCTTGTCAGGCGCAGCGACAGGCCCGGCAGGCAATTCAGTGTGCCTGGGCAGCTTTATGGAGTATCGGGCCTTTCGCAAAGATGACAAGGTGGTTCGCCTACACTACTCTACACTACACAGGCACTACACACTAATAGCAGGTATCTAATTTTGGCATCATATCAACTTTAATCCCATCGGCACCTTCGGAAAAAGGACAGGCACATACACTAGAATCCTTTCAAGCCTTAGTGACCCTGGAGGATACAAGAATTAGAACCCTGACGGTCTCTCGGAGTTCGACGGTGAATGAACGCCAAGTATAGGAAGACTCCCTACCAATACTCCTCTCTCTCCCCATCTATTTAGTGTAAGCTAGACTGAGCTCTAATTGAACGATCGCTAGAGTAATAAACAACAGTCAAGTCATAATCCTTATCCTCGGATTCCCGTCGTTCGGGGAGTGAATAAAACATCTGTCAGCCACTTAGAACTTGTGCCCTGTTCGGTTTGTGAGTACCATTAACTTAATCAGCCGACCGGGGGACTAGGTAGTCTTAAATGTCTTAGCTTCGAGGCTAGTGTAAATTCGCGTTGCAGTACAGAGTAAGCTTAAATGATGAAGCATGTACAGTATGCATGTGTGGTGACAGGCGCTGACCTAGGCGACTTGGCGATAATGAGTACACGTAGTAACGGCAATCAAGATTGACATCCTAATCGCGAAAATGCATGGCTGTGCAAGCACTACAAGAGCTATACTAGCATAGCTCGCCATTATATGTAAGAAGGAATATATATTTCTTGGATTTCTTGAACTAACTAGATGATTAAGACTTTACAGGTAATGATAGATAATGCAATCTCACCTAGTACACATATGAGCATTTCTGAATGTCTAAGATTTTGAACAGTCGATTCAATGCTTGCTTAACACTATATAAATATCTAGGTATGCAAGTTCGAGGTTGGTTGCAATTTGAATGAGAAATAAACACGAGTAAACCTACCATCAATTCCGTATCCATCGCGGTTTGGGGGATTGAAACAAAGAGACCTTGAGAATATTTACTGGGAAACACAAATGCGTATCATTCTCATAGCGGGACGGCCCGGTTTACGCACGCGTCGGTTAGTTTCGTCTATCCCCAAACCCAATCTCGTGGCGTCATAAGCTACTAATCCCGGACTTGGAAAACTTGTAGGCCATAGTGTTATAGCCCAGGTGCGTTCGAATCCGATATTCTTACAACCATTTTACGTCGGTATTAGAGCGACCTGAATACCAACGAACCAGATACGAATATCTTACGAAATATGCATCTGCCTACATGAAAGAATGGGTCTTATTTTACCGCCCGTGCCCACTCCCGAGCGGGGGAATTATGAACCAATGCACTATGTTAGGAATACGGTGAAGGGCCAGTAACATGATCGTAGTGTAGAGCATTCCATGTCTGGGCGTATGGAGCTCAACTCGCGCTTCGGTAGAGACATAGCGAAAGGCCGAACACTGTCACATTACTAACCTTAATATATATGGTAGTGTATAGTAGTGCAGATGCTTTGTTTTTGCTGTACCGATTTGAAATCATTCCCCACGCAGCGTCGCCTTAGTCGAACTGCGTTAGCGTTCAAGAAGCAGTCTTGCAAGCTCACGTTCAACGTACGCCGTTCACGTCGGTAAACATGACGCAAGATATCAATTAGGCAGGTCTGCTCGGTCGACGTTGATCTCGGCAGGGTTACCCGCGTTAAATTTGATGTGTAGTTAGGACTTCATCTCAGTATCTTGGGCCGTGTCAGCCGATAATGTTATCGGTAATACCTCCCGAGCGCTTCCCCAAACGGATAACCAATGCTTCTGTTTCGATATGTCTAGAAACATAGTCCCAATCAGCCATTCCGAAAAAGTCAGTCAGCTTATCGCACAGGTTACGGCTGCGTATGCCAAGACTTGGCATGGGCCTTGCAGCTGAGATGATTGTAGCGTCCTAGTAGGTAGTCCTACATAGTACACTAATAGAGAGCTTCTCCTTAAGGCTATTTTCGCTAGGGACCCGTTGTCCATCCATGATTGAAACTAACTTTTAAGACCGTTTCATTTAGGACATGCCCTGCGTCTGTACACCACTACGCTACGCCGCTTACTTGAAAGTTGACAGCTTGGTTGATGATTTACTAGCGTTTTAACTACACCAGAACAGGACGGAGACTACACGTGTTATTACTGTGGCGTCGTGAGCCTCGTTCAAGTGGGCTGAACGAACTACCGTAAGGTGGGCCGAATACGTTGGTCTTACTCATGGCTTGCTCTACATGTAGTAAACCTCAATTGATCTAATAAAAAGTCTACATAACCCAGAGTACTCGGGCCTCAGCTTGACAAGAGTGTTTAGGGAGTTATGACAGGTCTATCCTTGAAGAAATTATATGGAGCGATCGAGCTCAAACGGTCATGCCAATCCACTTCGTCCCCCCCTTGACTGAAAGTAAGACTGCAAGGAACGTCAGAGCAGGTTTTGCTCCCTCTCTTTATTCTATTTGAACTTACTACCCATTCATGTAGCCGATCGGATCATGCCTCATTACTACGATACCTGGTACATATCCCAGATTCCTACTGAGTAAGAAGTGAGCGAGAGGGCGCAAGCAGGGGGGCCTTTCTCTCTGTTTTCCACTATTCTGCAAGATAGTGTGCATCCGAAGCAAGAAAACCCCCACACCAAAACCGTTCTGATCCTAGCTATGTATTCAGACCCCATTCACCTTATTGAAGGAATCAGCTCACTACCTGGTTATTGAGCCGTACTAAGTAAGCTCGATAGCTTAATTGGACTTGGGGGCTTTAGATCAGCCCAAAAACAAAGCTTGGCGGCGACCTTGCTTTATACCCTCAGCTAGATCCCAATCTACGCATCATTTGTCGCAGAAACTTACGAGTATACTACTACCTACCGTACCTCATATGTGTGGACCGGCGTTAAGAAAGTAACGAAGACATTCATCTACGGTAGATTCACGAGGGAGATCGGCTAACAACCGACCAAGGTAGTCAGTCATCCTCCCTCATCGCCTATGCCACGTCCACCGTCATCCAATAATCATGAACAACCTTTCTCGCCACATAGCCTGCAAACTATGTCGCGACAGAAAAGTACGGTGTGACGGAGGTCAACCCTCTTGCGAGAAATGTCGGCGCTCGGGCGAGACGTGTATCTATGTGCCGACTCACAAACCCACAAAAGCCGATCTGGCCCAGACCATCGAGAGTTTACAAGAGCGATTAGGTACCGTTATTGCTGACTTCGAAGATATCGAAAGTAACACACCGAGGGACTGACGCACGGCAAATACAGATAAAGCAGAAGCATATATATTAACACACAGTAACACGAATAAATCTACAACTATGAATGAACAATTACCAATTACAACGCCAAACTCGACCATTGGAGTCGAGTATCCGGACTGCTCGCCTTTCAGTCTACAAATGTCGACGACAGTGCCGACGGGGGACCCTTTTATATCTACAGGGGCCCACGGCATACCGCCGACCCCCTTCTCTCACCATTCACTACCAATGTCATCAGAGAACCTAGACGGCGGGTTCGTCAACTACATGCCTAGCCCGCATATGGGTATCCCTAACGACCCATCTCATTTTCAAATGGACGACATGTCGGGGCCTAGCACTACCTCATCCTCGTACCGGCGCGAGAGCGTTTACTCACACAGACAGATGCCTAGTCTTCGGGAAATTAGGATAGTAAATGGCTCATCTACATCTGCGACGTCGCCGCCACCGTCGCCTAGCGGAAGGGGACACAGAGCCGAAGACGCCAACCACATACTAGCTGAGCTAACGGCCTTCGGGATGGCTGTATTTAATACGCAGGCAGAGATCGCCGGTATTTCCTCCGTGGTGGCAGAGTACCTAGAATGGATGCGCAAAGCCCCCCCAACAAACGGACAGGGGTTGCCTAAAGAAAACCTAGCTGTGCTCGAGGCACTAGAGACGCGCGTACGTGAACTAAATGCCCTAGCGGGTACGAGACACATGGAGGCATGGAGGCAGTCGGTCAGCCGACTGGAGAGGATACCCGGTGTAGGTGCCATGTTGAATCTATTCGATAACGAGATGCAGCGGCGAAGCGGCGAGACGGCTGAGTTCTTCCACACAAACTACGATATATGCTCACCGCTTGCGGAGCAGTTAGTACGGAAGGAATAGTCCATGTTCGCCACAGCAACTACGATTGCGATGACACTATATATATGGTGTGTGTATATATCTAACAACACCGTCGTTCTCTATTGGAGGGCGATATTGCAACTTGTATTGTATATATGGTTGGCACAGGTTTCCCAACGTGGCCAGCGGCCGGTAATGGCGTCAGGGCTCTACTTAGAGCGGTTCTGCATGTTGATCGACATGCTCCGTAGATTCGGTTTAAACCATGCGATGAAATTTTCTACTTGGGCACATTTGGCAAGGGGTAGTCGGCGTGGCTTGAAAACAGGCATTCATGGTATCATGCCACCCATGCATGTTAGTATGTGTCACATATTAATCGTTTACGCTAAATTAACGTAGATGTCGACCCTGGCCTTCAAGGCGCGCCGATCGCCGGTTAGCCATCCGGCGACAGTGGCGGTAAGCCATTCATTAGGTCAGCACTTATGCCGTGCTACCCCCTATTCTAGACCCGAGGCTCCGAATATCGTTACCGACAGATTTCGGGGGTTGCCTAGTACTATGTAGTAATAGCTCAAATTCTTATCCGCCTACTTACCTTTCCCCTTGTGCATGGAACGCGTGATCGACTGCCGAGATCTTGTCAAACATCTAAGTCCTGCATAAACTCGTGGAATTCATCGTTACGTGTCTTGCGCTCAGACTATGTCAACGATCATCCTCCAACAAGCGTCCCTATGGCGATTGAACTACGAGAACAAGTTATTCTTCATTATTTCGAGGCCAATATGACCTATAAATTGTGACGCGTTGGGTATGAGTACTCATATTCACCTTATCAATATGTAATCCGTGCTGGTAGTGCCGTAGCCCCCCTATTGCGGGAGGGAGATACACTCTTAATCACAAATGACTACAGGTCATTCGAAAGAGTATAGTGAGTTGAGGCTTTAAAGTTACTTGCAGATAGCACGGCCTCGAGCGGTGACGCCACTGGCTTTCTCACCTTATCAGTCAGCAAATGTAATGCAGGTGCAGTTGACCAGGTCTAGCTGCGGTAATGCGGCCGAGTAAAAGCATAATCTGAGACCCTGCACGGACTATGACATTCCCTGTTTGGCATTGTGTGTTTTTTCTTTTAGATTGCCTAAGAGCCTGCGATTCGTTTCTAGCTTTGAAGGCCAATCTCGAATCTTAGATGAAGACGTATAGTTCATCGGGGAGATTGCGATTGCGGTACGCTTAGAATTAGTTAGCCGCCGTCGTCAAAGAGCAATTTTCATTGGATGGCGGCGTAAGTCGGCATCAGTGAATACTCATAAGCGCAAATAAAATTCTAGATTAGTGGTATAATGCCGCGCTTCAGTGGCGGTAAGAATTGATGAGCATAGGAGACTCAACACCCTCAGGTGGTAGGCTGAATCGCATAGAAAGTCACGAAAGTGACACCATCAAGCTGTGAAAAAGGTATGTATGTGAACCCTTGGATTACATTCGTCCCGGGAATGACGGTGCAAAGATCCACGTCGCATGTATTTCCCGTGTACCTAATTAGCTTGGAAGGTGCTCGTCCTTCTCCGAACGATTCTGTAGATATCTATTTTAGGAATGCAATAAAGCCTCCGGGATAAGGTTTCTGGATTATGGATATGTAGTCGAACTGCATATTCTCTGTGCTATATTTCACATGGAGACGAGACGGCTGAGTAAGCTAGCAAGTGCCTCATTAGTAGTAGTCCTTTGGATTATTCGTATCTGCGCGGTACAAAATCCTTTTATGCGGCTTCAGTATTAGCGCTTATTTGTGCTGCTGCAGTGCTTCCCGGTTACTGTTGATTGAGCAGATAATAAATTGAATCGCATGATCTGTATCCAAATCTTGATATGTATTGACGCGTGACGTTGAGAGAACACGTTCCTACCACTTCTGATCAATATCAAGTTGGATCGGGGATTGGATTGGTGGAAGGGTTCGTCCTGCTTGCATGCCGAGTCGCTTCAGGTTACCCGAATAGGAAGAATAGGTCTAGATCTAGACCCCGAACTATGCCGACCGTTAGTCCGACTTAGTATAGGAGTAATCTTTCGGTGTGTTTGTTGTTTTAGTATCCTTGAAAATCCGACCGATTCCAATGCGTGCCATCTTTAGAATATCGCAATTCGAGATTTCCGGCTTCGTATCGGCAACCGTTTTATTATAGTGGCAACTCCCTCATCCTTCGCTGTCCCTAGAGCTTCTTTCTATATTTTGCGTGGCAAGTCGTCGTTACCGTTGGTTAACAAGGTGGAGAAGTCATCTGAACACTTTCGGTTCGCCAAGTTTAAGGGTAAAAGAGTTGGAAGACGGTATTCAGACGGGAGAAGTGGACTTATTAATAAATGCTAAAATGGGAGTCGGATGAAAGCTGTTGAGGCCTCGGGCCGAGGACAGGCGCACTGCCGGCTTATTTCGCCGGGTTGGTTTATGTCATTTGCCGTATTTCCAACCTCGGTCGGTTATGTTGAGAAGTAGATAATCCAAACCGCATAGTTTCTACATAACAAGCGCCTGAATGTAAATATATATTATTGTCCAGACCTATGAAAGCAGTCTCAGTCGCCTCTCTATGGTTGACGATCTATCCAGTTTTTAGGGAATATCTCTTAACGCAAACGAGCAATGCAAAACGAGGGGATTGCAACGCTATTAAGGTCCTTGTTGTATCCAAAATCGTGAGGGTAGACGAGCTCATGAATTTCATGCAGGGAGACGCTATCACCGGTCCGAACTTACCGAGAATCCAACTATCGGCGTTCTATCTGCTTATATTATGACTCAACGTTTCTCTTCTCTTTTCCTCTGTGTTTGCGTTACTGCTAATTATTTTCTTATATAGTTAACAAGTCCGGTAGGCCATACTGCCAAGCCAGAACATAAAACTAGAATAATGTGGTTGCCTCGGACCGAGACTTACATAAACAGAGCCTTGGTCTACTGCTGGTAGACCTCAAACCATAACCAGGGTTTAATTGTTTGGTACTCATATCTAGTGATATGCTTAGTATCGGTGTATCCCACCCGAGATAGAAGAAGACTACGCATATGATGGTAAATTTCTCTCGGATAGGCATTGGTAAAGCGTGAATGCGCTTATACTATGTCGATGGAATTAGGAAGACTGCATGTATCACCGAAGTTATCCAGTAAAGCAGGCCGAATATGAATAGACACTAGCCTCCAATTGTCTCTGATTCACGCAAGGAAACATTCGATGTCTCGGTGTGCCCTTGCCTCATCCTAAGACCCAGCTTATGTAGACAGGGAATTCCAGGGCCATTTCCGGAGACTCTTGAATGGCCATAGGAACCGTAGAATTATTACAATTCGAATATACATTCCATGTCTTCTCGTGAGCCCTTGTTATACCTCATAATACTTGGGGATTTTCGACTCTGTAAGTACCTAACGCACGCTATATTTGAATGGGACCAATGGGATAAGGGTGTCCAGGATAGTATATAAACTACTATCAAGTTAACCTTCTCCAAAACAGTTGTGATTTGTTAAATAGGGAATTTATTTATTGTGCAAGTATAGTAACTAGGGTTTGGTATATTTCTGTATATGAGAGCGAATGTAAACCCACCTGCTCCATGAATCTTGCCCATTGTAATGTAAATCGGACAGTAGCAGCAGACCTCATTCAACGGTATGATAATAATTAACACATTCATCTACTAAATAACGATATCAAAGAAATCAATCAAGTAAACAATGTATAGAGAGGAAAGCGGTGGTTCAGTAGTACGCCTTTGACATAATCAAAGAGCAGTATCCGCGTCAGAAGCTGCCCAGCCTTCAACTAGTAGCTACCCTCGAATATCGAAGGGTCTCATTGTAATCTACGATGTATAATTTATAGAGAGTCTATGGGACATTGAAAGGAAGTATCGAGATATATGCAGAGTAGGATACACTACGCCAAGCCGGTCAAGCCGACAATGTATTGATTAGGTAATTTCCTATATAGGTTAGAGCTTGGGTACTTAGGTACTTGGGTGTGGTTTTTCTCCGATAAGATAAGAGTCGCAAAATCCCCAAAATAGAAAGAAAGTTGCAACTAGTCGTTGCCATCATATCTGAACAACGACACGATGCCCACGACCAAAACAACTGGGCTCTGGGGGATTTGACTAATTTTGGGGACCCGATGAAGAGCAGATATGCGTTAGCTAAGAAATTTAGGCTGCCTTCTTCGATAAGCTCTAGGACGGCCAAGACGGTTCAAATTCCACTGAATCGGCCCAAGTCAGCCTTTAGGAACATCCCGCTGCCGACGACGACACTTTTTGGCAGACCTGCCGTCGCCGCCGTCTGTAGCGCTTCTAGTGCCGAAAAAGACAAGGGCGCTCGCCTTTTTCTCTTCTCTCCGCCCTCTCCCCTTGCTCAATCCCACGACCCGACCACCAAAACCGAGTGGTTCGCCTCCGCACCCTTTTCTATCAAGATGCTGAACTACGTCCAGGTCGTCACGACTCCCACAGCCGATACCCCAGGTACGGCCATATTACTTCACTTCGACAATCAGCGCTATATTTTCGGCCACGTCTCCGAAGGAACCCAACGTGCCATGATCCAACGCAAACTCTCCTTGAATAAAATTGAAAATATTTTCCTGTCCGGCCCTGTTGATTGGCGCAACGCCGGTGGTTTGCTGGGCTTGGTTCTCACCCTTGCCGATATATTCAGTTTATCGAGAGCCGAAATCAATGCTAAGCAGAAAAAGAAGGTTCACCCAACCGCCATCACCCCTATATCTGCCTTGAAGATCCATGCAGGCAAGAATCTGTCACACCTTCTCGCTACCTGCCGCCGCTTCGCCTTCCGAAAAGGCCTCCCTCTAGAACCCTACGAAATACGCTCCGATCCCCGCAGCCCTAAGGACACCGCCTCTTCCGAGCCTGACTGGAAAGATGCAAATATCAACGTATGGTATATGCCTGTCAGGTCTAATCAGATAGAGTCGCCTGGGTCTAGCCGACGCAAGCGGAGCCATGATGAATTTAGAGAACACGATATGGCAGCGCCCCCGGCTCCTGATAATGAGGATGCACAAAGGGTCGCTGAAGTGGTAGTTAAACAGATGTTTGACTCAAACTGGACTGCCGATGCGCTCGTTGAGTCGACATTACACCAAGCTAAACTACCTGCAAAGCTATTTGTGCGCAATGAGAGTGGTCACTTAGAGGTATATACCGGTCCCATGCCTGGTGTGGATGAGGTGGTTCCTGATATTCCTGTGCTGGTTCGTCAGCCGTGGCCTGGCGCGGTTGTCGCGGATCTACCCCGGACGGAACCCTCCAAACAATCTCTGTGTTATATTGTGAAAGGGCACGAAAGGCGAGGCAAATTTAATCCCATAGAAGCCGCCCGGTTAGGCGTCGCTATTAGCGACTATCGGCGTCTTACAAACATGGAGAGCGTCGAGGGCAAGGATGGAAACTTGGTGACACCAGAAATGGTCCTTGGGGAGACTGTTGCCGGCAGCGGTTTTGCTGTTGTTGACTTACCAGACATTTCTTACATTGATGCCCTTATCAACCGATCCGAATGGAAAGACAGCCAGATAATGAAAGGCATATGTGTCATTTTCTGGGTTTTAGGACGTGACGTCGTCAATGATACACGGCTGGAAGCTTTCATGCAGAAAATGTCCTCGATGAAGCACATAGTCACCTCCGCTGACACCTGCCCCAACATGGTTGCTCTAGAATCTGCAGCTACTCAAGCGTATAAGCTACGGTGTGTCGATTCCGATCGCTTTCCTTTACCCGCACACAACAATGAATTATCTATTTCAGGGATTGCTGCTGCTCATACGTCCACATACGAGATTGGCCGTGTTGGGAAAACGATACAATTTGCTCCGCGCTACGAACATCAAGATGATAAGGTCGTGCCATTCCCAAATATTGAGAAACTTGCCCAACCCTCTCTAGATACGGACGTCTTAGAGATGGCTGCTCAAGCAAAGAGAAAAATCAGCGACCCGGACTTTATAAAAAACATTGAGAAGGCGGAAGCAGATATTCCTAACAGAGACGCCGAGATTATCTCGCTTGGTACTGGCTCCGCGCAGCCTTCTAAATATCGCAATGTTTCTTCCACTCTGGTTCGTGTGCCGGGTTATGGAAATTACCTCTTCGACGCAGGCGAGAATACATTAGGACAGCTATCTCGCGTCGTTGGCGATGAGCTACCCTTTGTGCTTCGAGATTTAAAGGCCATTTGGATTAGTCACCTTCACGCAGACCATCATTTGGGTACCACTTCGATGATCAAGGCTTGGCACGAGGAAACGTTGAAGTCCGACCCATCTGCTAAACTTCTTATCGCCTCCCACACGCACATGCTCGATTGGCTACGAGAATATTCTGATGTCGAAGATTTCGGCTTCGAACGTCTGCTTCCCGCTTCGTTTACGAAATTTAATCCCAAAACGCGCGTCAGTGATCCACGTGTATTCAATAGTGAGGAGACTAAGCAATTTGGCTTGGAGAAGATAGAGGCATGTTTGGTTGAGCATTGTTTTGGGGCACTTGCAACGGTTTTTACCTTTCCCTCAGGGTTGAAAGTAGCGTACTCAGGCGACTGCCGTCCGAGTGATGCATTTGTGCAAATAGGCCGGGGTGCAACGATCCTGATACACGAAAGCACGTTTGACGACGAGCTGCAAGGGGACGCGATGGCCAAGAGACATTCGACTATGTCGGAGGCTATCGACGTAGGTCGAAGAATGGGGGCGAGGCGGATTCTCTTAACTCACTTCTCCCAGAGATATCAAAAAATTCCCGCCATGGAAGAAGACTTCGAAACACAACATAACGTTGGAACAGCCAACAAGGCTAAAACTGACGAAGTGGTACTTGTCGCATTTGATTATATGCGAGTTAGACTCGGGGAATTTAGACAGGCACAAGCATTCCTGCCCGCTGTCCAAAAATTATTGGAAGAGGCAGAGCAATAAATAGAACTCTCATCAATATCTGTGGATTGATCGCGATCCTACCAGGAACCACAAAGCCTCCCGATAGCGGCTATTAGATGCATATTGTTAATTGGATTGTTTTGACGCCGTAGCTTACATGCCCGGATATTTAATCACAAACGGACAAGTTGTACTAACCCTACAGCTAGCCTCGCCCATCCTCACCCGTGTTACTACACGCATGAGGCTCTGTTGGCGGTTGTAAGACTCGTATGACCTAACGGGTATGTGCTCCCACAATCCTAAGCTATAGTAGTGGAAGTAATATGACTAAGGCTAGAAAAGCCCCCCCAAACAACTTGTAGCTAAGAACTACACATATAGCCTCGGCCTGTGTAAATTTACGGGCTCGTATATTGGGAGAATCGCGGCTTACAGTGCTCAACAGCGTAGTTGGTTAGTACGTTTATTCCGCGGAATTCAGCATGTTCGGTTTAGTTAGACTTAGTCCATTATCATATTCATTGAATTCTACCTATAGAAATGCATCGCTATTTTAATTCTATGCGCAGGACCAAAGGCTTGAACCCCTATTCAATATACTAGACGCTTTTCCAGCTGTAATATAAAGCTATTAGTCAATATTCTCCGATTCGTTTCTCATGGGAAGGCTAGGCCAAAAAGTACAAGAAGAGCAAGCACAAAAATGAACCAGTATTTGCCTGTCTTGTCTTCTTCCCCCTCATCAGCGATCTCGGTGTCTTTGTCCATGTTGAGGACCAATTTCAAATGTTCAATGCTAAGGGGCCTATCCTTTTTCACAAGGACAAGAGCCATTTTGATATATTTTGGGATCTCTTTACCACTTATCGGAAGTTTGGAAAGCTGGTCGAAATCGGCGTGGCTGATGCCGACCGGACCGGGGCTATGTTTCTGAATGTACTTGAGCCAGAATTTACGACGTTCCGACTGGCCCGGCTCGAAGTGCGGAAGAGTGAGATCAGCCATACCTTTAAAAATGTTGTTGATTTGACTGTTACGGGTGCTTAAGAGAAACGTGAGTCCCCGGTAGTGCCGTAATGTGTAGAAAAATCCTACAAGACGTAAATTTTTAGTCGTCTGAGGCAACAACTAGAATGAGACGATGGATAAAAACTAACTATATACTATCCCGTTAAGTTCTGGGCTATTCTTATTTCTCGCTTCGAGAAACGTATCGGCCTGGTCAATAAGAAGGAGAGCTCCCCAGAGCTGGCAGCATTTGAAGGCGTTCGTAACGCTCTTTTCGACCATTGTAGGTTCGGTGCCAAGATGGCGAGAACTGAGCGTATATAGAGGTACGCGAGATTTCTCGGCCACTAAATGAATTCCCCATGTAAGTCTACGTTGATTTATATGTTGGATTCACTTGCCTATTGTAGGGGAACATCTTCATATGCATGGCTATGCTACTGACCTGCTTCAGCTGTGAGTGCCTTTTCCAGCCCCGGGGAGCCAGATAACAGAATGTTTATTCCTGCCCCTAGAAAAATATATTAGCTGTAGTTTTTCCTATCATTTTGGACAGGGGTTCTCGCCTGTTTTGGTATTGAAGTCGTCAAAACTCAATTCGCCAGACCTTAACCGATTAACAATAGCGAGCATAAGCTCCTTCTTGCACCCGGGAAGAACCAAGTCATCTGTTGAAATAAGGGAGGTTAATACGCTCCACACCTATTTTGTCTATAAGTATATCACATTCCCCTATGCTATAGGCTCCTCTAGATTTCTATTAGTCATCCTAAAATACCATTTTATTTGCTATATATATTGTATATAATCTACTATCTTTAATAGGTTATAAGCCTAGAAAAGCTTACCTATATTGTTTTTAACTAAAATACTACTAACGGAACTATACTGTTATTATTATAACAATTATATTTTAATTACTTATATATTTTTACAAAAAACCTTTATTACTTTAATTTTATTTATAATACTATTAATAGTGCCTACAATATACTAATATTTCTGTTTGTAATATTATTGCCTTTGTTTATACTATTAAAAGCTTAATTTAAAACTTTTTTAATTTATTTTATAAAAAAACAGCAAGTTATTTACTTAATAGCCTATTTTTAAAGTTAGTTTTTTTTTAATAGTTCTTATTTTAAAGTTAAATATTAAATATTTTAGCTACTATAATTTTTAAAAGCTAGCTACTAAATTGTTAGTTTTAGCTATAAATATTAGTTTAAAATAAAAAAAGTTTTTTATTAGCTACTATAATTTTTAAGTAACTAAAGCTTTTAATTTTTTACTTTTTTTTTATTTTATTATTTTTAGCAAATATATAAAATTATAATTATATTTTTAAATATAAAATAATATTTTTTTAAAGCAAGGCTTTTTTAACGTTTTATTTTTATTAAATTTTTTAATAAAAATAATTTTTTTTATTTAGCTGCTAAACTAAACATTTTTATACTAAAATTATTTTAAAACAATATTAAAAGCAACTATTTTTTTATAAATATTAAGCTATTATATAATTTTTTACTTAGTTTATAGCTTGTATTTTTTTTTTTATTTTTTTTAAATAATTTAAATTTATTTGGTTTTAAAGTTATTATATTTTAAAAAATTACTTTTAAATCTAAATTATTTTTAATAGCATTTATTTTATAAAGCGTGCTTTAATAATTTGCTAAAGTAATAGTAATATTTTTATCTAAATTATTTTTTAAACTTATTTTATTACTATTTTAAAATATTATACCTTAAAATATTATATTTATTAAATAATTAATTATTTAGCGTAAGCCTAAGTAAAAAGTAAACGTTTTTATTTTTAATTTAGATATAAAAGCATTTGTTATTAAAATATACTTAAAAATAGCTTAGCAAAAAAAACAAAATAAGCTTAAAAATTAAACTAATAAAGCTAGAAGCTATTATAATAATAAACTTTTTAGCAGATTATATTAAGTTTACTAAAAAAATATTAAACTACTTATTAATTTAAAAGTATAGAAAACTTTTATTTAAAAAGCTTTAAGCTATATAACTAATTTAGTAAAATAGCAAAAACGCTAACGTATATGCTAATAAAGTTAACTTTTAAAAAAATAAATAAAATAAAGCTTATACTACTATTAAAAATAGGCTAAAGCTTAATATTTAATTAGCTATAAAATATACTAAGTAAACCCTTTTTAATATTATTACCTTAATTTAAAACAAGATTTTAAAATATAAACTTAAAAGTAGTGCTATTTTTTAATTTTTAATTTATTAATAAAATAGCACTATTTTAAATATTTATAAAAGCAATATAACTAAGCTAGCTATAAAGTTTTAAACAGTTTAAAATAAACTAATAAAGCTTAATACTATATATAAAATTACTTTACCTATTTTTATTAACAAGTTTTTAACTTTTTTTAAATTTTTTTTTAATATTTTTTTTATTATATTTTATTAATAATATAATATTATTCCTAAATAAGATTAAAATAATGCTATTACTAAAAAAGCAGTTACTTTTAATAAAGTAGTTATAGCAGCTTAAAAAAAATAGTAAAGCTAAAAGCTAAAAAAAAGTAATATTAATTTACTATTAGCTATTAAAGCTAAATCTAAATATAGTTATTATAATAAAAACTACTTTTTAACTAGGTGCTATAAAAAGTATTTTTATTTTACGCTTTTATTATATGCTAAAAAAATAAAAAAAAAGCAAAAAAAGTTAAAAGGCAAAAAAAATAAAAACAAAAAAAAAGGTACTACTTTAATAAATATATTTTTTATTATAGTTACTAAAAAATTTAAGTACAATTTTAGTTTTATTAATATTAGCTTAGCAGCTGCTAAACTTTTATTTAATATTTTTTAACTTAGTTTTTTATTTAAAATATTTAAAGCTAATATAAAGCTAAAGTTTTTTAATATAAAGCTATATAAATTACTAAACATATTTTAAAATATACTTAAAAAGTTATAAATAGCAAATATTTTAATAAAAACTATATTTACTAACTTAGGTATTATATTTAGTGCTAAAAAAATAGTAAAAAAGTTAAAGTTATTTATTATGCTTAATTTTAAATATTTTAAGCATATATTTTTTAATTATAAGTATTTTTTTAATACTAAAAAATATATTAGCCTAAAAATTATAAAAATAAGAAAAAAGATAATAATACTTAAAAAAATAGGCAATTATATTTTTATTACTATTGTTAACAAATAAAAAAAATAACTAGTATTTTATAACGTAGTATATTTTTTTAAAGCTAAAGTTAATTTTATTTTTATTTCTTAATTTGCTAAATAAGGTACTAAATTTTTATTTTGCTAAAATAAGGCTTTTAGCATAAAAAGCAAAAACTATTTTATTACTGCTAAAGCTTTTAGTAAACTATACTTAGTTAATACTTTTAATAGCAATAATAATATTATAGCTATTAATATTAGCTTTTATACTTACTTTTTTTTTAACTTTAAAATATAAGTTTAATATAAACAACTTAAACACTTAAAAAATTAAAAACTAAAAAATTTAATAAACTATTTAACTAGTATTTTTTTTATTTAAAAATATTATTTTTATAAAATATATATTAAAAAACAAATAAAAAAAACTTTATATATAAGGTTGCTAAAAAAAAGCATTTAAAAGTTAAAGTTATTATATATAGATTTTATTAAAATACTAACTTATTTTAATAACATTTTAAAATATAACTAATTAACTTAATAAATAGTTATTTATAACAATTTTATTAAAATAACCTAGGTATTTTTTATAAAGTTAATTTTAAAGTTTTTAAAAATTTTTTAAACTTTTTTTAATTAAAAAAAGCAACTAAAATAGCGCTATTATACTATTACTTTAAATTAAAAATTAACATTTACTAGTAATGCTTTTAAATTTTTATGCTATAATAAAAAAATAGCCTTTTTTTTTTTAGCTACAAACTAATACTAATAAAATAATATAGCTAAAAAAGCTATAAAAATTTTAAAAAATATTATTAAGCAGCTAATAATAGCTACTACTGCTAATAATATTAATACTAAATATTAGCTAGTACTAGTATATATTATAAAATATTTAAAAAACTTATATTTAGTAACTAAATTAGGTAATTAAATGCTATATAAAATATAATATAAAATACTATTAAACTTAGCTTATTTTTATACTGTTAAATTAAATAGCTTTTACTTTTTTAAAAAAAAAGCGTTAATTTACTATAAAAAAACAAAATATTATATTATGCTAAAATATTAAAAAAAAAGTAGTATTAACTACTTAATTTTTTTAAACTTTAAATAAGTTATATATATTAATAATATTATATTTAAAAAGCAATATATTTATGCTTTTATTAAAAACTAGTTACTTGCTTATAATATTATATTTTTTTTTTTTTTATTTGCTAGCAAAAGTTTTTTAATTATTATAAATACTAAAAGGCTTAGTAATATTAATAAAAGCAATAAGCATATTAAAATTTAAAAAGCTTTTAAATTAAAAAAAAACTTAAACGTTAATATACTGCTTTTAAAATATTTAAGCATATTATATATTTATTACTAACTTAAAAATAGCTTTATGCCTATATTTAGTAATTATAATAATAGTGCTTTTAAAAGTAACTTTAAAAATTTTAACTTTAGCAATATTTTTTTTATATATATTTTTATAAATTTTAAGTTAAAAAAAATTCTAAAGCTTTAAAACTATATTATTATTATATTACTACTAATAATTTAAAAGTTTTATTTTAACTTATAATTTAAAATAAAAAAGCAAAATAATATTTAATTATTAGCAGTTAATTTAGTATATAAAGTAGCAACTATATAAAAAAGTATAAACTTATTTTAAATAATAGTTTTTTTTATTAAAGTTATATATGCTTTTTTTTTAGCAGATATTATAAAACCAAAAATGCTTTAGCAAGCTAAAAATAGCATATATTAATATAGCTAATATAAAAAAATAGGCAGTAAATATAAGTTTTTAGTTAATAATAAAACCTAAAAGCTTTATAAACTACTTTTTAAATATAAGGCCTTATTAAAAAAATAAGTATTTAAGTTAAAGCAAAAACTAAATAAATTAATTATATAATATAAAGCTTATTAAATAGTTTAAAGCTTTAAATAAATAAAAAGCTTTAACTATAATAAAACTTTTGCTTTAATAGTAAAACTTATAAGCTATAAGGCTATTTTTGCTATAGCTATAGCTTTAAATTTAAAACTTAAATAAATAAATATAAAAACAGCATTTTTATATAAAAAAGTAAACAAAAAAATCTATATTAACTAACTATTTAAGTTTAATAATAAAACTAACTATATATATAAGCTTAATAAAGCTTTTTATAAACTTAAGCAAGTATTTAAGATTTAATACAAAATTTTTTTAACTTTTTTAAAAATGCTAGAATTTGTTTTTTTAAATACTAATATAAAAGTGTTTACTAAAAGCTATACCTATATTATAGTATATATAGATAATTTATTAATTATAGCTTTTACTATAAAAAAAATAAGCAAGGTAAAAATAGCTTTATATAAAAAATTTAATATAATAAACTTTAAGCTATGCTTATACTACTTAGGTATAACTATTAAAAAAAATAAGCTTAATTAAACAATTTATTTAAGTTAAAATGCTTATATTAAAAAAATTTTCTAAGATTTTAATTTTTAAAATATAAAAATTAAAAACACTTTTATAAAAACTAAAACGTTTAAGCTACTATTTATTAATTATATAGCTTTAGCAAATAATAAAGCTTAATATATAAATATAATAAGATTATTAATATATATTATATTAAAAATAAAACTAGATATTATTTTTACTATTTTTTTTTGCAGTTGCTTTATAGCAAGACTTAATTAAGCTTGCAAAATAGCTATAAAATATATTTTTAAGTATTTAAAAAGAATAGTTAATATAAAACTAGTTTATTATAATAATTTCTACAAACTAACAAGCTATATAAATATTAATTATGCTAAAAATAAAAATATTTAAAAGTTTACCTTAGGGTATATTTTTAATATTAGTAGCAAAGCTTTAAGCTAAAGTTTAAAACGTTAAGCTATTATATCTTTATTTTTTTATAAAGTAAAATATATTAGTTAAATATAAGCTATTAAAAAAATAATATAGCTAAAACTACTGCTAAAAAAGCTTAATGCTATAAAAAGTATAAATATTATTATTATATATAAAAATAACTAAAGTGCTATAACGCTTGCTAAAAATCTTATTTATTATATTAATATTAAGTATATTATAACCTAACTAAAGTTTGTATATAAATAACAAACTGCTAAAAATATTAAGTTATAATATATTTTTACTTATAATTAAATAGTAAATAAACTAACTAAGGCGTTACTAAAAAATAAATTTTTTATTTTTTAAAGTATATTAGGCTTAAAATAAGTAAAAGCTTATAATAATAATATAATATTTAGTATATTATATAACTTATAATATTAAAGGATTTTTTTTTACAATTAAAATATAAAACTAATTATTAATTAATTTAATAATAACTAACTATTAATAATAGCTTTTTAAAACTTATATTATTAACTTTATAACTTTAAATTATTTTATTTTTATAACAATAAAAGTTTTTAACTACTAATATTTTTTATAATAATTATATTAATAAATTTACTTAGATTTTTAAACAAACTATTAGTAAATTTTTAAATAATTAACAACAAACTAATAGCTTACCTAGCTTAGTTTTAAAACCTAGGCTTATTAAATGCTTTTTATATTTATTTTAAAGCGATTTTTTTTAGCAGCCTAGGTAAAAAAAAAGATTAAAATGCTTATAAAATTATGCCAGATACTTATACCTAAAATATTTTTAGTACTTTTTATAATAGCTAAAAAAACAGAAAAAAGATATAGCTAGGCCTGTTTTATATATTAACTAAATTTATAATAAAAAATCTATAAAAAAATACTTTATAATATGCTTTTATAGTAGCTATAATAGTAAACTTTACTAAAAGTAAAATAGCAATATTTTAAAATTATAACCTTATAACTATAATAAAAAAATTACGTGCTAAAAACGTTTTATAAAAAAAGCAACGGTTTTTTTTAAACTTTTTATTAAAAAAAGTTTAAAATTTGTAAATATAATACTATACTAATAAGTTATATAGTAGCTAAAGTTTATGCTTATTATATAGTATGCTATAAATTTATTAATAAATAGCTTTAAAAAATAATTTTTTTTAAAGCTTTAACAATTTTAAGTTAAAAAATTATATTAGGCTTGCTAGATAATTATATTTGTTACTTAGCTTATTCTGTTTTTTTTTTTTTTTTTTATAAAGGTTTTTTATAAGTTTAGCTAGTATTTAAAAAACTTTAAATAAAATATAATAAAAAAGTATAATATTAAATAAGTTTTTTAAAATAAAATACTTTAAAAAGTAAAAGCTTTGTTATTTAGGTAAGTTATATCTAAAAAAAAATAAAGCTATAGTAATTTTTATGCTAAAATATAATAAGCAAAAAAAAAAAAAGATTATATAATATACTTATATATTTTTTTTATTTTTTTAATTTTTATATTATATTATATTTACTTAAAAGTTAATTATATATTACTATTATATTATATAAAACACTAGTATAGGTTTAGAGTAAGTAGGAATATTAAAATAAGGGAGGTTAATACGCTTTATACTTATTTTATCTATAAGTATATTATATTCCCCTATGCTGTAAGCTTTTCTAGATTTCTATTAGTCATCCCGAAATACCACTTTATCTGCTACATGCATTATACATAATCCACTATCTCTGACATCATCGTACAGTGTGTCGTCCCACTCAATATCTTCAAGTAATTCAACATCAAATTCGCCTAGATGGAGAACACTAGTCAGTACGGTAGCTATAGACAGCATGTGGATGTCCTTAGCGTCCTAGGATTTCCGTGTTTACGTACACCATTCATTGGTACCTAAGTCGAAGCCTTTGACTCGTGGGCAAGAAATAATGCACTCGAAATCCGTCAATGGGGATAATTCCTCCTTCCTTCCGTCTCTATTGAGACATTTAACGGACCGAGAGCTGATCTGGGACTTTTTTATATCGTTTAATCCTGCATCTACTTGAACGCTGTCTTCGGGCACGGTATCTGAATTGGGGCTAGAACATGTATCATCGACATTACATGGATTACCTCGAATTCTGATGCTTTCTGGGCTGGCGGGGTGCGGTCGCCCATAAGAATCGACAAGCGGTAATAACTCCGGAGGAGCTCTGCCTTGTATTTTGTAGTAGGCATAGGCGTCGATAATAACGCGGCCAGAAACCTGAAAAAAAGAAATTCGTATGTTAGTATTACAAAGATGCATATACTCCACTGCACATCTCTCTGATCACAAAGAAAACGATAGTAGACGGGGGGATGGGAAACATATACCGGCTTTTCAGTCTCCACTAGGTCGCCTGAGGTGGGAAACTTCTTTAGAGCGTACATCTTCCCGTTGTAATTCCTGACATGGTACCCACGCAGACTTTCAAACTTCCTTCCACGAGCGATGAGCCTTTGTGAGGTTTCCTTCCGTTCCGGGTGGAATTTGGCCGGATAGGTGGGTAATAGAGCGACCTGTTTGAGTCCTTCGTAGTTGCAGATAACCTTGGAAATGACTTTGAAGCCGCAAGTCTCCCCATTCCAATCGACGTAAGCTAGTTTTAGGTTATAATGGGCTGCTTGTGATTCAGTCTCGGGAATTAAGTGCGCCTCCAGTAACTTGGCAGCACGATTATCTCCTCTTACGTTGAGTATCATGAGACAACCAGGATTCAAAATCACCCACAGGTCTTCAAATGAGATTACCCCCTTCTTCCTCGCTTCATTGAGCGTATGAAGCTGCACTTCTATACGTGGTTTCAATTCCCTTTGGAGAAGCCTGAGCTCCTTTATGTTTCCGTTCCGTCTTATTGCGTCTAGAATGCAATCCCACTGGTGAACATAGGGCTTGAACGGAGTAGCAACGGCGTAGGGGCTTCCATTCAGGTACCATGAGGGATATCCATTAAACACTTCGTCCAAAATTCCCCTGAGCCGTGGGCTATGAATTTCGATAAAGGTTGTCACCCAGGCGACGATGTCACCTTCCACGATTTTCGACTCCCGACAGATAATACTAAACCCCTTTCCTAACACCTTGAGGCGTGTTTCTCCGCCTATAGGATTGCGTAACTCGGAACACGAAGTATAATAATGAGGAGGACCGGTAGGATGATTGTAGACGGTTGTGATCTCACCCTAGGAGTCATTCGTATCATCTTCTAACGCCGCTGTGGACACTTGGATTGATTCTTGTTCTTGTTTTGAAGAATCACTACCAAGTTCGAGGGAATCCGTTATCTCAGTCCAATTCGCGGATATATCTTCTAGTCTCAGTGGGCCGCTTGACTGGCGGTTGGCTGTGAAAGCATCCATGGTTCGAGGAGGTATTTACTGTCAACTTGGCTTCTAGGTTGGCAGAATTGTAATTTTGTAGCTGGTGGTTTCTCAGAAACAGCTGTATTTAGAAATGGAAATCAATAGAAGAGAATGGTTAATGGTGTATTGGTATTCGTATTTAAAGTACCGAGGTGTGCAATGAAGATACTATGTTTAAGCTAGATTCGGCGTCTGTAAGGATCGTTAGGTAGGTAGGTAGGTAATTAGGTTGGCAGACGAGCAGGTAGGAGCATCTGAATTTAATCCGCTGAGTCACAAGCAGCCGCAACACTGATACGGAGAATGTATGGTAGTCAACTACTGCCTTATATTTTCAATTTTCACTATTGACTTCCCGCTATACGTAGAAAGTTGAGTATGCGCACGTTTACGTGGAGGAGCAAGTGAGGCGAAGGCAGCGCTTTCGGATCTGCTGACCTGAATGAAGGCTACCTACTTACCGAGAAAGAGGTAAAAATTGCCATTTTAGGTAAATTCTGCACTCCTAAGACATGGTCTTAGGAGTGCAGGCGGGAGGCATTATATACATAGTAGAAAAGATTACTTATTTAGGTATATAGCGGTGTAGAGCATGTGACCACCTATTCCGAAGATCTCCTGTTGGGAATAGCTTTATATGCAGGATCTACATCTCCGCGACACATCTCCGCGACATACCCCCGATCTTTTCGAGCGTTTTCGAAGAGATCCCATGATCTCGGCACCTCTTGCGATCGTCGTTTTCGAGATCCCGCAAGCTATACGCAGGGCTAACGATCACTTAGTACACCGACAGACGCGCCCGCTGTCACAACTCCATAACATTAAACAAAGAAATTCTTATATATAGTAAATAGGTAGTTACGAGGTTTTTAGCGTGTTGTGACCACGCTCGTAAAACATATAACGGACAAAAGGAGGGGAATAGGGGGCTTAATAGAACCCTTTTTTTCACTCGGGAGGTGGCCGAAAGGCTTGGGTTAGTGGGCGGGACCTCCTGAGTATGAGATATTATGCCGGTACATGCCAACTTTAAGAAATATAAGGATCCTTCGATGACAGAATCAAAGCGCGTCAAGAGCCTCAGTACGTGGGTGCGGCCATCTACAGTACGAGATTCAAGATCTCTAAAGAGAATAGCGGGTTCTACAGGACCTTTTCTGAGGAAATGGGGTACGAACGGCAATTTTTGGAGAGGTTGAAAGACCTGGGCTAGGGGGTTGAGCTTCTAAAGTAATGGAAACCATGCGGTAATGCAACAACCAATAACTTCACTACATAACACCGTTAGGAAGGGCTAATACTTCTAAAGCATTGGAAACTGCTGACAACACAACAACTACGTGGCTTTACTACGGGGGAGCTTTGGAAAGGCTAAACGGCGGAATGGCCTAGGTTAGGAGGTTGGGACATCTAAAGTGTTGGAAATCGATAACAAAACGCCATGTTTTACCTAAGATTCACATTGACCACATACGGAAGGAAAAGTTGAAAATACAAACTACAACATCGCACTACAAGACATCACATAACAGCTTCTGGATTGGAGGATGGAGCTTCTCAAGCATTCGAAATCGACCATATCAGCATTTTGAGAATTACAAACAATAAAAGAATATGTGGCTTTCACATTCTTGTTGAAGTAATATCAAGACCCTAAAATCAAGCACGCAAGCCTCAGGATATGCAATACTCTTGAAGGCTAGCTATGATGAATCCATCTGGGTCTTGCACTCT
Organism: Xylaria sp. Z50; assembly: GCA_037356035.1. NCBI lineage: Eukaryota > Fungi > Ascomycota > Sordariomycetes > Xylariales > Xylariaceae > Xylaria > Xylaria sp. Z50. The sequence continues at coordinate 176,100 of JBAWJU010000067.1, forward strand.
ATGTAGGGCAAAATGTCAAGTACCTAAAGCCTGCCAAGTCATGGCAGCTTGGTATATGAGTGTCTAACAATTTCGATCCCTATTATGGATATGTAACGTGCTGTGTCTATCATTGCATAGTGCGAAGATGTCCTTAGCAAAACAAGAAGATACAATGAGGTTCGTTGTAAGCCTCTGTGTGTATCCCATAGGTCTCATCTGTTACTTTATGGCCAGTCCAATACTTAAAAACGACATGGATCCCGCGACAATTACGAATTAATGATTCGCTAAGTTGCTAGGATTCATGAGGGACGAGCGAGAATTCATGAGGGACGAGCGAGAATTCTTACTTAACACAGTCTCCTCTACCTCTCATTTACATTTATTATTTATCACATAAACACGGCAGGATTTGAAAGACATACGGTAAATAATCTTCACGAGGATCTGTGGTACCATCAACATAGGTCAAGTATAGCCAATTCAAGGAATCAGTTACTTGATTTAATGCTATACTGCGACTACACTATGTATTACAACAATCCGAAAGACGAGGATGGGTACATACTACAGGTATCCAGATAAAGCTAAACGAATTTACCTAGCGGGGGTGATTTACAGTATATACCTGTCGGCCCCCATATGCTAAGTATATCATGCGGAGAACACTTGATGTCATAACTGATTTCTGGGTTGCCTTCGATACAGGTACCCGGTAGGGAAATTACATGTGCGAATTGCGATTGACATAATGCGGTATTGCTCCTAAACGGGTTGAATTTTTATTTTTATTTTTATTTTCCGTTGTCCGTTCTTTTTAAGCAAGATTGTGAGAGCTTGAACGATCTCGAACCCCACCTATCGAGATGATGAATCATGACCTCATACTTGCCAAACGCCAACATACTGGTGGATATATATAACTCTCAGCCTAAGAGGAATGTAAGGAATTCTCTTAGAAGATAAATTTTCCCAAAACCAGACACATGGGGGATATATACAGCGCAATCTATCTCTAATTCAGCCTACCATGTCGTCTCACGGAAGCTCCAACACAGGCTCCAAGACCTCCACCGGGACCGCCTCGGCAATCAAAACGCCCGCAAACGCGGGCATCGGCGAGGACAAGCCCAGAGCGTTTGACTCCCATGGATACATCGGAAAGCAATTCACCGGTAAGCAACGCGTGGTCGCCTCCACTCGCATGAGTGCTCCGACTTATTCATCCATCTAGAGCAAGGTGCACTTGGCGGTGCAGCCCAGAAGATCGGCGGCCCGTTAGACAAGGAAGGCATGATTGGAAAGCAATTCACGACCGAAGGTAGCATTGGTGGCTCGATGCAGTCTTCGATGGGAGGGACCAAAGGGAGGAGTAACTAGGTGATGGTAGATGGACGGATTAATAAGACTACTAGTTGATCATCGCTGTGTAAAATATGTACGACAATATAACCAGATCATGAAATTCAGATACCAGAATATACTATCCCTTACTCCTCTACCTGTCACTCTACGTCTTCAGTGTGATATCTCCGAAAACAGGCCGATGATCACTCATAAACACGCCGTTCGCAACGTTATCAGCCACCTCATACCTCGTCACATTCCACGTGGCAGTGGCATTGGGACCAACCCAGATGAAGTCGATGCGCGAACTCACTGCCGGGATATCATTAGGCACAAACCCCGTGTATGTCTCATACGGGCCGAAGCGCGTCTGCTGATCCGCCAGCGTATACGAATCCACGAGGTATCCATCAGCGACCATTCCGGCGTACGCATCTTGACGGGGCTCCGAGTTGAAGTCACCTGAGAGCGTGACAGGCAAGTCCGGCCCCCATTGCGTCTGCACGTCGCGAATTACGCTCAAGACAATCTTGACGCCTTCCGACCGCGCCTGCGAACTCGCGTTATCGAGGTGCGTGTTCGCAGCGATGAACCGCATGTCTGTCGTCTGGTCCTCGAAGACGGCCACGAGCACATACCGCCGACTGCCCGCACCGGGCCAGTAAGACGGCACATCCGGGGTCTTGGAGAGCCACTTTTGCGTGGTGCTCAAAAGTTTCACGCGGCTGGGTTGGTAGAAGATGGGGCAGTACTCCCCGGCCTCTTTGCCATCGTCGCGCCCAGTCCCAATATAGCTCCATGAAGACCCTAGTCCCGCGACGATATCAAGCAGTTGCTGGCGCAGCACCTCCTGCATACCAACGACCGGTACTGCCCTCGCCGTTGTGGCGTTTGCGGTTGTTTTCGAGACCCAGTCGATGACCAACGGGCCGCGGGTGCTCCACGGTTTCTCATAAGTGCCTCCTGACGCGGCGTAGCGGATGTTGAAGGTGATGACGCGGAGGCTGAGGGGGTCCGCGGCCATGGCTTGTGTCACGGCCATAACAAAGGTTCCGAGGATTACTCGCCAACGCATCGCGTTTCTAACAGGTCCAAGCAAATAAAGTAGTAAACTTCCTGCAAGTGGCGTATTAAGCGCCAAACTCAAGCCAGCAACCAACTACGCTTATGTGAATGGAGCACTGGAGCGAGAAAAGGAGCTGGAGCAACTTGAGAGAAGATGCGAGATAGCTATAAATATAACGATCTATTACGTTCCTCTGTAGCATCAGGCCGTCGCACTCAAAGAAATCATGTTTCATTACCCCGAGACGTACTACTTACTCCCAGTCTACCTGCCTACCAAGGCAAGTCATAGCGACTGTGCCGTCAATTAGGTGCAGAGTAGCATTCGATCAAACATACGGTTCTGCCAATACCGTCTAGTTCCTCGGCACGTGAACGAAAGGCAATAGCACCCTGACTTGGCATTATGTTAGGCGCGTTCGTATGAGGCATGGACCCCGCACTGGTGAGCGCAAGGCGAATTGGACCGGCCATGTCGATCAGCTTTGACATTTGTAACCTATCCGGTTCGCTTGTTGCAAACTCTAGCGATGAGTACTGCAACGGTTTGATAGCTACATCACCCTTATCGTAGAGACCTTGACACAAAATCGATCAGGTTATTTATTTGGCACAAGAAGCGTACTCCTAAGGGCAAAGCAGTTACTTGCGCCCCAAGAAGGTGTATTATAAAGTATAATCTATACAAATGCGCGTTAAACCAACGCTATCCATCTCGTTCGTCAATGATCAACCATGCTCATGAGCCCGCCTCTAATGCGATCTGTTCTTCTTCAAGGTTGCAATATGTGGAGGGCCTATCAAAGGCCGGGCCGGTAGAAACCGTAACACCAAAAAACGCCGCTGCCGCCTCATCATGGCCATCTATATGCCAACAAAATACTTGGTTTATATACAATCGTGAACCCAGACGAAAAATTACCAGCCCCCCGAGTGGTCACGTCTTGGTCTCCGCGCCTCTCGGAAATAGTTGTACTGCATGGGATCATGTTCAGGCGAAGTGATTTCCTCGTCCTGAGGTAAACCACCATAGCCTTGAGGTCCACCGCCGAGCATTCCAGCTCCACCTGGCGTTCTCCCTAGTCGCTCTACACTGCGTTCTCTAAACCCAGGCGTACTAGCGACTGGCATGGGTGCCGCATTACCCACCAAGTTGGAATTACTATCATTTCCTTGCGAATATAATGGGTTTCGCGATTGCCCCACGTCAACAGGGGGGGAATAGGGACTCCCCATAGGCCGCGAATATCCAGTCGGGTAAACCATCCCAATGTCTGAAGCTGGCGATAGAATCCGGCTAGGGCCGGGGCTTGGTATTCGAGGAACTGGAGGCGCGGGACTTGCCGATCGTGAGTTCGGCTCACTACCGTCCCACATACTTCCTGGTGTACCGGGGCGCATAATATCATTCGAACGTCCGAAAAGATTACCAGCACCATGATCCGAGGCAAATTCTGACCGATTCTTGTAATATTCAAAATCGAGACGTGACTCGGGAACAAGTTCAAATCCAGGTACACCCGCCGACTTGCCTGGTTTGGTGGAATTCATAGGTTTCATGGCATAGGCGTCTGAATAACCAGAGGTTGACATTGTATCTCCCGTATCTCCAGAGTCAGCAGTTCGCCCATCCGATAGTCGCCCCCTATAAATTGAAACCAGGATATTTTGCGCCTTGGCATGTACCATTGGGGTGATGAGATTTCTATAAAGTGCAGGATGGCCAAATCGTGCAGCAAGGTTACTAGATCTCAACGGGTCCTTAAGGGCACCGGTGTCGGGATGCTTGTTGACAGATTGAATTGAGTAGAAGTGTATCTTGGCGTCGAACGTCCGAGCACAGTATATTTTGAAAATAATCATAATAAACGGTAGCGGAACAGTTGCATACGCCTGCATGTGTTCTCCATCACCTCGTACAAAGACGGCTAAGAAGGTGACGAGGTTTGCGAGAATAGTGCCGAAAACGAAGCGATTGTATATGGTGCGCCAGAACATCCCACCGGACTCGTTTTTTGTAACAAATATGTAAAGAAGCAAGTATTTCTTCAGCCAGACATCGATTGAGAAATAGAGTGCAGCAGCTGGAAGGACTAGAGGTTGAAGGCCACCAAAGCACAGTGCAACAGTGGAATAAAACAAGAAGTAGTTGTAGTAACTTGCATAATCGAACGTTGGCGGTGCTGTCAATTCAATCATTTCTCTCGGTGTAGGACTTGAGAATTTGCGCGCAAAGAAACTGTAGATTAATGGCCATAATTGTGCCAGATCTATCGCAGCACCGAGGTTTCTTTGTAAAAGCCAAGTGACCCAAAATGCCGAAATTTGGCATAGGGAAATAAACAAGGTGTCGAAGAATTTGCTGTTTAGGATCGCATTGCCAACATCCGACCCGTTCTTGGTAGTATCATCGACGACTGTCACAATGAAACTCCATACCGTATTGAATAGTGAGAAAACGATGAGATTGTTGAAGATGAAGAAAGCATAGAGCTTAGCGACGACATGGCGGTCGCGGCCTGTCTTTGTGCGGTCGCCAGCCCTAATAGAAAGACGACGGAAGATGATCGGTAGAACCAGGTAAATAAACGAAGTAACGGCTGGAGACGCTACGCCCTGAACAATTGCCCAGAATGCTGTATTGACAGACAGCTGTATCCGAAAGGCATCCCACACCAAGCCCAAGTTACTTAGATTCGACACGAAAATAGCAATCAAGGCATTTGGACCAATCCAAAGGAAGGTGAGAAGAATAATCCAGAGGTTGTTAGTAAGTCTGCGCCAGCTTCGGGTAGATGGGCTAAGAGGCATGTTGTCCCAGATAATGTCGTCGGGCTTCGGTGCGAGAACGACAGTAGCACCCAGTGGTTTCTTCTTGCGTAAGGTGTACGCAATGGCGTGAGCTTCCGAGATATCGTCATAGCTAGCGAATCCATAAGAAAGGGTGTGGCGCTTGTCAAGACTGTTGCGAACTTCCTTTATCTCAAGTTCAAGCTCTCGAATTCGCTGCGTTAAATAGTCGATGGCGTCGATCTTTTGCCCTTTGGGATAAGTGGCATACGATGGGTCCTTCTTCGAAGGGTAGCACACGGGTCGGGCGGCGGGAAGATTTTGAGGGTCTTTCAGATACTTCGCCAGGACCTTTTCAAGTTTCCGAACCGTATGATCGTGTTGATCAATAAGGCTAGGTATCAGCTTCACGTTCCGCGCAATAACAGTCCTAGAGAAAGAAGACTGCGGGGCCGCGCTGTCAATGATCCTCGCAACACCTTCATCCGAGGCCATGTTTTTTGGAATGTCGTTCAGCTGCCGATATGTTAATTATCAGTACCCGCTTCTCATGTTGCCTCAGCTTACCATTAGAGTTCTCGCAGAAAGGCTACGTTGATACTCCTCGCTCTCGAAATAAGTGCGTCTCAACCTGAATACTTGCCTATAGTTCCACCACAAGAAACCACAGATGACGAAATTAAATGCATACCCAATCACGACAAGTGCCCAGATGGGTTTGCCAAAGACATTCGCAGGCGTAAATCTCAGAAACCACTTCTGAAGGGGACCCCTGTCGGAATTCAGCGTCCAGTAGACGGGCAGAAGCACCGAAGTGCCCAGTACAGCGATTACGAGAAATATATTCCTGCACATTTGCATAACCCGGATGAAGAGGGCAGCATCCATACCCGCGTGAGCTACGAGATCTTTCTCCGACGTACGCCATAATGGCATGATCCAGGCGAAGAATCCCTTCCCTATCGGTGGTGGTGCATGTTTCTCGTCGGCGTGCTTCAGTTTAGGAGCATAGATAACAGTATGGTATGGTCGAACCAAGGAGAAGATTAAGGCGGTAATGGCGGTAATTCCCAACGATGTACCGAGAGCAGACCAAATCGCACCATCCGTCAACTATTCAATATGTAAGTATACCAATCCAGCTAAACGTATCACTTCTAGGGAATGCTTACAGGTTGCTTGAAAGGATTTTTCAACAATTCCAAGAGCTCCTCGGCCGGCGTCTTTTGGTCACTCATGTTGTTCTTGTGAAGACTTGCGTCTACGGGCAAATCGACGTAATCGGTGGATGCTAAGGGAACCAAAAAGCTGAGAGCAACCGGTCCGATAGTCGATGACCTATTAATCAAAGATAGTGGTCGAAGGGGACTAGCTCATAGAGATCAAAGCAATCACGCAAAGTCGAGTCCCAACATGTCCAACAAATCAAATTTGATGACTTTCCCCGTATGTCCCTCCAAGTATTATAGGCTAGTTCTCGCCGCGTTGATACGCTGAGGAACGGTCCGCTTAAAAAAAAATACCGGAAGGGGGCGAGTATCTTGATTCCCGACTCGTCGTGAACGAATGAATTGATCTGTTGTGGACAATGCGGGCGAATGCGACCCTAAGGGTGATCTCTATATGCTGGGGGAAACGAGTGTGTTTGTGAGAAGGGCCAGGGAATGCGTCAAAGAACCCGGGGGGTAGGGGCTTCGAGAAGGGATGGCGATCGTCGGACAGGCGGCTTAATGAGACTATAGGTTGGGAGGCGGACACCGGGGGTCAGGAACAAACGAATGTAATTATGAAACGAGGTAGGTCCAAGGGTCTCTAGGACTTCAACGCCACGATCGAAAGAGAATAGAGCAGACAATGAGCAGTTAACGAGAGGAATAAGGATGTATAGGAGAAGAATTGTGTGTATACACGACGAGAAGAAGTTGGAAGGGTGGCACAATGGTTGAGAATGCTACCTTGTGAAAGTGAAAAAGAAGGCAGGATAGGGATGGTTGGAATGTGATCAAGGGTACGTAGCATCCACTAAAACTGACAACAAAAACGCTACACTACCTACCTAGGTACCTACGCAGGTACACTACTACCTGTAGTGACAGTGTAGATAGACGGTGTCGGTCGGTACATAGGAGGTAGTGCCGAGTACCTGCAGCTGAACAAACGTTGGGATGACCCAGCATAAAATTTATGCGTATGCTGATTGGGCTTGACAGGTACTACGTAGGGTACGTAGCACTGCTAAAGGACATAGTACATGGTTAGTAGTGGTTTTTACCGCCGTGTACCTCCGGTGCGTGTCTTCTTGTCATCGCGTACATGTACACAGGTTCATGAGACATGGTATTCGATTAATTGACAGAGCAAAGACGCAAAATGCTTTAGATGGATCTGAATACCCACTAATGTACGGATACAGCGCTTTCGAAAAATAAAGTCAAAGATTAACGTCTCGGCATCTACATAGTACATACAGTAGGTACACTAGGTTAGTGACAAGAAAAGTGCAGAGTAGGTACTCGTGGCAAGCAGCAGCAAGCAACAGCAAGCAGCAAGATACCTGACCGCCAAGGTTCGGCGCGTCGGCGGATAGGTACTTACAAACAAGCATCCTACATACTATGTAGTAGATACCCTCTTCTCCGCATCGCATCTTGCAGTTCACCATGTTAATGTTCAATACCAGGACCTACACAAGTCAAACAAAATGTTTATCATGACTTGTTTATCATGACTATTGATAGAGAAAAGGACTCGGCCAAGTCTCGGGAGACGGAATTACCGCTGCAAACACAGATATAGTAAGTACTGCATCAACTCTTATCGCGAATCAGTACATAGAGGAGGCATAGTCTACGTAGTATACCTATATGTGCCTTGTCTATTCCGAATCTTGTTAACTCTTACACCACCAGGCCATAAACACCCAACAATATCGGCACAGACCTATTTTTGCCCCGGGACAGAACCGGAAAACAAGCCAACTCCAGAGATAGCTTAACCATATTTAGACTAGATACCTACGTAGTAGGAACGGTATCCTGAGGCTCCTACTGGCTTCCTCGTAACCTGTTGTTAGTGTTTGCAGATCAAAGGGTCTTCCCCCAGTCGGTACCCATCGGAATACGAGAAAATTGTCTTCATGCGCACGAGCTGAGGTAAACAACACCCATCCGACGGGAGTAAGACGATGTAATAGGCTAAGAGGTAGGTTCCCTCCCACTCCATCATGCATAGTACATAATACTTAGGATTTAAATAAATCATCATGTATATGCAATAATCAGAGTTAATCCTAATACCTAGTAGGGTAAGTAGTACACCAAATGAGAATGAACGAAGCGCTATCGCCTTTAGTTATAGTACAACATGTTCCGACAGCTATATCCATATAGAGCCTAACAAAATAACATCGGCTTGCTGTGACGTTCCCTAAGCCAAATATCCCAGGAAAGCACCTATAATGTGACAAGGATAATTATGCTTGGAACTGGGGTTTATATTCATAATAATCTACTATAGCTTCTAAGGTGTCTATAAAAAAGAGTTCTTTTTTCAAAAAGTTTAAAAAAATGCCTTTTATTTATATATAAATATTTTTTCTTATTAAGCAGCTATGCTGCTTTTTTTTTTATTAGCAATTGCCTAAAATATTTTAACTATTAGTTTTTTTTGCAAAAAATATGCTTTTATAACTTTTTTAATTAACTAATAAACTATAAAATCTATGCTAAAGCTTATAAAGCTTTTTAATTAGTTAAAAAAGTAAAAATTAAAAGTTTTTTATATAATATTATTTTTTTTTTTTAATATTTGTTTTTAAATATAACTTAGCTTATAAAAAAAGCTAAAAGTTTTTAGGCTTAATATTATAAGTTAAATACTTAAAAGTTTATAAGCTTATTTAGATATTATTAATAAAATTATTATATTATACTTTTTATATTTTTATTAAATAAATATTTATAAAGTTTTTAAGTTTAATATTTTTTAATAAATTAATTTATTTATTTAATTAAATATTTTATAATATTGTTAATTTATATAAAGTTTTTTATTTTTTTTATATAATACTTTTTTAGTTTAACAAGTACTGCTTTTTATAAAACTTAATTAAAGTTAAATAATATTTAATTATTAACATAATAAAGTTTAATAAAAAAAACATAAAAAAAGTTATAAATTTTTTAGCTTTTAAGTAATTATAATTTAATAGCAATAAAAAATATAACTTTTTAAATTTTAAAAAGTTTTAATATTTTTTTATTTAGCTTTTTTATAAGTTTTTTAGTTTTAACGTTTTTACTATTTAATATTACTAGTTTTTTTAGTAAACTTTAGCAAAAATTTTAATAAAGTTTTTTATTTTTTTTTTATTAACTTTAAAAAAAATAAAATATACTATTTTAATAAATAAGTTTATTATTACCTAAATAAAATTATAACTATTAAATAAAAAAAAGTTAGTAATAAAATTTATAATAATAATATTTTATAAATAGTAGTAAAGTTTTATAAGTTAAAAAAGTTTATATAAAATATAGCAAAAGTTTTTATTATATTAGCATTTAAAGTAACCTTATATATACTTATATACTAAAGTTTTAATATTTAGCTATTAAAAGTTATAAATAATTAGTTTAAATATTTTATTTATTTTTATATATTTTGCTATTAATATATTATATTTTAACTAAATAACTTTTTTTTTTAATAATTTAAATACTTATAAATATTTTTTTTAATATAATAAACTATTATTAATAATTATAATTTTTATTAAAGTTTTAAAATATTATATATAATTTTTATTTTATATTTTTATTTTTTTTACTTTTTTTATAAACTTTAGTAGCTATATTAATATTTTTAAGCTATATAACGCATACCACAAGCGGATTGACATTACAAGCGGATTGACACTTCTACAAGCCATACAAAAAAAGTCCGTGCATATCACGTGATATTTAAATAACTCTGCGAATATTAGTGCTACAGACTAATAAATAGTACCTTTGGAATCGTAATAAAATAAGGAATTCAAAAGTATTTTTTATAATTTTATAGCACTTTTTTTTGCCGAGATATTACCGAATACGCTAAAAATGCCAAGAAATTTTAGCGTATTTACTATATTTGGCAATATCTCTACAGAAAAAAATGCTATAAAAATATAAAAAATACCTTTAAACTCCCTATTTTATTACGATTCCAAAGGTACTATTTATTAGTCTGTAGCATTAATATTCGCGGAGTTATTTAAAGTGGGGGAAGTATTTCCTATAGAAATTACCCTGGAGGGTACCGCCAAGCCAAGTGTCAATCCGCTTGTGGTGTCAATCCGCTTGTGTTATGCGTTAGTTATTTAAAAATAACAAAAATATATATAGCAAAAATAAATATAAGTTTTTTTAAGTTTAAAAAGTATTTATTTTATAAAACTAAAGTTATTAGTTAATTTTTACTTTTTTTTTTTTTAAAGCAATATTATATTAATTTAAATAAAATATTAGCTTTATTATTTTACTTACTTAAACAATAGTTTATAATAAACTAATAACTAAAAAACTATTATAATTATTTTGCTTATTTTTTATTAAGTATTTTAATAATAATAAAATAAAATAAGTTATAATAATTAAAATAAACCTTAATTTAATATTTTATACTTTTTAAATATTAATATTACTTATTAAATAAGTTTATTATAGTAAATAATTTTATATTATAAATTTTATAATTTATTTTAATAAGTATTAGCTTTTTAAAATAAAAAGTAATAAAGCAAAGTTTGCTATTTTTATTTTTTTAAAATAAAACTAATTTAATAGCAAAGTTAAAAATATTTATTTTAATATAAAAAATTTTATTAAAATTAAAATAAACTAAAATAAGCGCTATTATAAAATAGTATTTAAATAATTTAAATATATTAGCTATTTTTAAAGTTTATTTTTAATTTTTATAATTATTTTTATTAGCATTTATAAAAAGCTTAATAATTAAAAAAATTTTTTTAATAAACTTTTTATAAAAATTAGCAAAGCTAATAAATTATTAACTTTTTTTTAAATTTAAAGATTTTTTTTATTTTACTATATAGTTAACTTTATTTTAAGCTATAAAAATTTTATTATTGCTAATAATATAGCTAAAAAACTTAACTTTTTTAACTTGCTATTTATATTTTTATATATTAATAGCAAAATTATATTAAGTTAAATAATAAAAAAAATTTTTTATAATATAGTTATACTTTTTAATTATATTAGCATAAATTAATAAGTTATTTAAATAAATAAATAATCTTATATTAATAAAATTATAAAATAAGTTATTTATTATTATTTAAAATATAAATAAAATATTAATTAAATTTATAAATATAACTATATATTTAAAAAGTTTATATTTATATTAAAAAGCTGTTTTTTATTTGTTATTTTTTTTAATTTTAACTAAGTAAAACTTTAACTTTAAATTTATTTTAATAAATTATTTAGCTATATAAAAATATACTTATAGCTTAGCTATTAATAATATAAAATATTATATAAATATTATAATAGCATTAAGCATATAATAATTAACTATAGGTTATAATAAATTTTTAAAGTTTTTTTTTTTTATAAATATAAAAAGTATATTATAAAAAAAAGTAAATTTTTATATTTTTTTAAAGTTTAATATTTTTTTTAGCTAAAGTTTAAAAGTATTAAGTTTTTAAGTAGTTATTATATATAAAAAGCTTTATATAAAAGTTTTGCTTTTTATAATATTAATATTATAATTTTATAGCTAATAGTTTAAAAATTAAAATATAGCTTTTTTATTTATAATAAATAAATATTATTTAAACTTATTAAAAATATTTACTAAAGCTTTTATAGCAGCTTATTATATAAATATAAAAACTTAAAAAGCAGTTTTAAATAATACTGCTTAGCTAGTATAATTTTTTTAATAATAAGTTAAAAAAAATTAGATTTTTTTTTTTTTATTAAAAAAATATATAAATTAATATTATTTAAGCTATTATTAAAAAAGTATAATATTATAATCTTAGTTTATATTAGTAAGCTTAAAGTTTAACTAAATAAAATAATTATTTTAATAATATAATATTAAGTTATTAAAAAAATATTACTTTTTTTGCTTAAATATAATATTATTAAATTTTATTATAAATTTAAATATAATTTGCTTAATAATAAATAGTTTTTATTATTAAGCCTTATTTAAAAAAAGTATAAATATAAAAGCTTTAATATTTAAAAATACTTTTATAAGGTTTTTATAATTATTATATAAAAAAAATATATTAATAAAAAGTTAATTTTTTATTTTAGGTTATACTAAAGTTTTTTATATAAATTTTTTTAATTATGCCTTTTTAAAGCTAAATATTTTTATTATATTATTTTGTTTTAGCTATTTATTTTTATAAGGTATAATATAAAAGCTAGCTAAAAATCTAAATTAAAATTTTTTAATTTAATAAATTTTAGTATATTATTTTATATAAAAATTATGTTAATTTTAGCTTTTTTTTTAAGCTTATTTTTTTATAAAAAAAACTTTTTCTAGTAATAAAAGCAATTTAATTTTATATTTGTTTTTTTTTATAAAGCAAAAAAAAATCTAATAGTTATTTTTTTTATATTTTTAACAAGCTTATTTATTTTTTTTAAACTTATTAATAGCTATTTAGGCTATACCTTAAAATACTTTTTTATTAAAAGGCTATTTTTTTTTTTTATTTATATTAAGATTAAGTTTGCTGCTAAAAATATTGCTTTTTAAGCCTTTTTTAGCGCTAAGCTTTAAAAATTAGCTTAGGCTAAAATTAAAGCAGCTTTTTTTAGTTTTACTTTATTAGCTTAACTTTAAAAGCTTTATTATTAAAATAAGCTTGCTTTTTAATAATAAAATACTAAAGTTAGTTAATATATTTTTATAAATTTATTTAGTTTTTTTTATTATATTAAAAAAGTTATTATTATTTTTAAATAGTTTTTTAAATTAAAAGTAAACTAATTTAATAATTTTATTAAAAAAACTTTTAACAATATAAGTTTAAAATATAATTTTAAACTATTATATAGCTTTATTAAAATTTAAAAGCTTTATAATATATTAAGTAGTATTGTTATAATATTTTAGTTTATATATTTTTTTAAAGTTTTTATATTTTTTAGCTAAATTTTTATTGCGTTTTTTTAAAGTAACATAGTATATATTTTATATATTAACTATAAAAACATATTTTATATTTTAATAAAATATTTTATTTAAGCGTTTTATAGTATTTTTTTTAGTTTAATATTATAATTATATACTTTTTATTAATAAAAATCTTATTTAAATAATATAATAAAAGTTTTTTTAAAAAATTTTTTTATAAGTATATATATATTTTTTAACTTTAGCTTACTATAGTAAAAATATAATATAGTTTTTATTATTATAAATAAATAGCTTATTAAATAAAATAAAATTATTTATAAAAGCTAAATTATATAATAATTATTTTAATATATAAACTAATTAGCTAATAGCTAAATTTAAAAAGATATTATTGTTATTATTTTTATTATTATTTTTTAAATAGCTATTATTATTTTTTAAAAGTTTTTTTAAAAAACTTAGCAGGCTTTATAATAAGATTTCTATATTATCTAAATTATTATTTAAGTTATTAAACTTTAAATTACTATTTTTATTTCTACTTTTTATAATAATAAAAAGTTTTATATATATTTAACTATATTATATATAAGCAAACTTAAATATTTTTTTTATTTAAGCAGCTTAAAAAGCCTTAAAAGTTAATTAGTTTTTAATATTTGCTTTAATATTAAAATATTTTATAGCTAAGCAAAAACAAAAAGCTATAGTTAAAAATTTGCTAATAAAAGCAATAAATACTTTTTGTTTTTAAATATTAGCTATAATTATATTTATATTAACAAATTAATATTATTAAAGCTATTTTTAAATTTTATAAATAGCTTTTATAATATAAACATATAGTTTTTTTAGCTATATAAAGTTAACTTAAGGTTTTTTTTTTAAATTTTATAATTAAGCTTTTTTTTTATTAGCTTATTTATTAAAGTTAAAAACTAAGTTATTATAATTAATTTTATAACCTTAGAAATTATTATATAGTTTTTAAATATTTTATTAATAAATTTTAGCAATTTTTTATAAGCTTATAATAGCTTAGTTTTTTAAGTTATTATTATAAATAAGCTATATAATAACTTTTTATATTTTTTAAGCAAAAATATTACTTATTTTTATTATAATATACTAAAAATAAAATGCTTACTTTTTTAATATATAAAAACTTTATATAATTATTATTTTTAAAATATTATATATATTTTTTATAGTTATATATAAATTTTTAATTTATTTACGCTATTTTTTTTATAGTTTTTATAACTTAGTTAATTATTAAGTAAAGTTATAAATATTTTATATTTTTTTATATAAGTTTTTAATTTATTTAGCTAAATTTTAAATAATTATTTTAAATAATAAAATATTAAGTTTAATATTTATTATAATAATATTAAATTTAAATAAGTTATATAATATAAAAGCATTAGTATTTAAAAGCTATAGCATATTTTTTAGCTATACTAAAGCTTTTTAAAGTAAAAAATTTTTTATAGTAAGCTTAATAAAAAATTTTCTTTATATAAACTATTATTAAATATAGCCTAATTAAAATATAAAATATTAGTTAATATAGTTTATAAGTTTAATAATTTAATTAAGCAAAAATATTAGTTTAATAATTAGTTTATTTATAAGTAATATAAGTTTAAAAATAGTATTATATAATAAAAAGTTTTTAGCTTATTAAAATTTGTTTTTTAAAAATAAAATATAAAAAATAAAAGTAAAAAATAATTATTTTAATTAAGTATTTATATTAAAAAAATAAAAAATATGCTTATTAGTTAGCTTAAACGCTATATTAAATAATTTAATAAATTATTTTTTTAAACTAAGTTAAAAGTTTTTTTTTAATAATTTTTTATTATTATTATTATCTAATTTTTTTTTAAACTTTTTTAAGCTATTTTTACTATTTAACTTTTATAATATAATAGTAAAAATATTAATTATAATAAATAGTTTTTTTATAAATAAATAAATATTATTATTAATAATAAAAGTTATATAAAATAGCATAGCTATTTTATTACTAATAATAGCAAATAATTTAAGCTTAAATAATATATAAAAAAATAATTAAAAAAGCAATTTAAAAATTAAGTATTATATATAAAAAAGTATATATTATATATAAAAAAGCAAATATAAAGTATTTTTATAAAGCAGAAATTTTAAATAAAGTATAATATAACTGCTAAAAAATATATATATATTAATTATTAAAGTCTACTTTAAAAAATAGTAAATTATTTATAATAAAAATAATTATATTTAAAACTAAGGTTTATATTTATAATAATTTATTATAGCTTTTAAAATATTTATAAAAAAAAGTTTTTTTTTTAAAAAGTTTAAAAAAGTGCTTTTTATTTATATATAAATATTCCTTTTTATTAGGCAGCTATACTGCCTTTTTTTTTGTTAGCAGTTGCCTAAAATGTTTTAACTATTAGTTCTTTTTGCAGAAGATATGCTTTTATAACTTCCTCAGTTAACCAATAGACTATAAGGTCTGCGCCAAGGCCTGTAAGGCCTTTTAATTAGTTGAAGGGGTGGAGACTAGGAGTCTTCCGTGTAACATATAACGATAGATTATTCTACATAATTGGTCATTCAGTAACTTTAAAGGATTGTGAATAAGTACCTAGCCACAAGCGAGTCCGGTCACAATTGAGAAGCTAGCAACTGCTCCCTTAACACAGTTGCCCCTGCTGGATCGACCATAATACTGTTAAGAAAGCTACCTACTCACCGGGACGTCTACACAACAGCAAGGCGTTCAAACCATTCTCCTTCTCGGACAAGGCAGATTTGTTAGTCTGCTGATATGACTTATATAACGATAGTATCAAAACTATCACGGGGCCTTATAGAAACCAGGGCGAAGAGGCCTGTGGCATATTAACTAACTTGGTAGAGACTACTAGCATAGATAGAACTTCCCCCCTTGTGCAGTAATAATAAATCGATACTGAAATTGCTAGCAGGAAGAGAACTGTCGCAAACCCAGTTTTAACTGTCTCTACTCGAAAAGGATGCGTAGTACCATTCACACGGCCCAAAAGGCCAAAGAAAAAGACACTTAGGATATATCACAAGTACGTAAGAATATAAACTTTATCTTGCTTAGTAAAAGAATCGTAGATCGACCATCTAATCAAGATTAATGCAGTATTAGGAAATATTCCCGAACGCTGGAGAAAGTCATGAAGATTTCTAAGCGAGGCTGTTAAGGTGCAAGGGATGATGAAGACTTAGCTGTTTCTAGGAGCCATTTCCTAGCTCTTCATCTCATTATGAACCGCCCCTAGATGCTATTCGCTTTGAATATGATAGCATGCACTCATTTGCTTAAGAGATGGTATTTTGGTCGGGCAAGCTGAGCTGAATATGTCATGAAGCTTCATTTCTGGGGAGATCCATTCCCCCCCTGATACTAGACGTGATTGTTTCCCTATTTTTCAGCAGAAATGTTTCCTTCGAGCCTGCCCGAATCCCTAGATGGCTAGCGACATTACTCCGGTCGTCGAGGTCCACTTCCACTTTGACAAATTCCTTAGTATCAGCCTGTCGTCGTCGCCTTATAAATTCTGTACTATGGCCGAAGATTTTGGCTTTGAGATCATACATCATTGATTCTCTCTAGGTTTGGCCCCCTTAGCTGTCTCCAATCGTTCGGCACAGGCTTTATATCCTTTGTTGCTCTTGCGGCGTGGCCTCGATTCCAAGTGCAAGCGCAGCGCCAGGGTAGGAAAGTAGGCGAAGGGAGGTAGCAACCTGACCCTGTTTATCATAAGCTGTTATGTATCGTTCCTTATTGACCTTTTTGTATTTTTATATAAGGCCTAATTTCGTCCTATTCTCTCAGTTTCTGGCGCTGAAACTTCGTTATAAATAAATAGTAGAGGTCTTGCAACTACATGTCACTTTATAATGGCAGATGTATAGCAAAATACAACGATCTATTGAGAGATAGGAGTGGCACTTTGGCATATGGGATAATCGGTGTAGTAGAGTAAAGAGAATAAGTGTCACACGGCCAAGACTGCCAAGACCATACCACACCTCATGGGGCCACCTTCACACCTCGCAGCCAGATGGAAGAGTCATAGGGATGATTGGATATGAAACCATCACGAAGTCTCACTTCTAACTGAGACTCCGAGGAATACGGCGTGTAGACCCAACAGGTCCTCGGCTGAACGGAATCATAGTAAGGCCTAATAGGCATAAATAGGCCTCCTGATTCCTAGGCTTTTAGATTGATTCCTGGGAATCCAAGGACTTAAGAACCATATAGAATTATTAGTTGAATATGGTATTACTTCCAAGCTGCCAATCATATCCCCTTGTCACAATAAGTATGACGTTGGTAGATATAGTAGTTAGGTAGTATGACTTTAAAAGTATAACATGTGACGCGAAAGGATGAGCAAAAAATAATGGCGCATGACGCCGTGGTGGAAGATGGATGAGAGGATGTAGTTGTAACAAATATATAGTGAAGTTGGATGGCCTGAACTCGAAACGACGGCGGCTCGACGGCGGCTTCAGCAGTCAACAAAGGCGTTAGACGGCTTTCTTTCATGTTATCAAGAACAGTATAATCGCCATTACAGACATCTACCGATTATAGTCAAGGGTGTCTACATCCTCACTATAATACTAGAATTCCACTAGACTTTGAAGTGTTATCATATTAGACATGTCCTCGTCAACCATTTGCGGGATTGCCTCCGTTAGGTTGAATAACGCATTCATTATCTTCAGCATTTTTGAAGGGAAATCTCTGATAGATTAACCTCTTTGAAATCTCAAACACTAGTAGAATAAGCATGAGACCATTACTGAATAGTGTGAGCTTAATACCAGGGGCACTTAAAGTTAAGCGGTTAGAAGTTCAAACTTAAGACTAGAGTCATCGTCGGCTTTATAACTGGTGTTAAATGCAGTCGTGTCAATACCACTTCTGATGCACCTGGCGCTACGAATACACTTACTAGAGATATGCAGAGCGTATGTATTCTCGATGTCTCGAATAAGGTCGGCTTTGCCTTCACATGTGATGATTCTAGGCGTAGTGACTCGTTATATAAGGTAGCTCCAAAGTCAACAAAGTTAAATAGCTGATAGGATTCGTGGAGGGGGGGAAAGGTGCTTAGAATAATAATATATGGTATATACTATCCAATTTAGAGTCGATAGCTTGTTAGGTACTTTAGAGTCTCGGGTGCCTTATTTAATACATACGTAGTCTTAGACAACAAGGACAAAAAGATAGAAAAGACTATCTTAAGTATAAAGTGAGTTTACTAGAACGCGCCACTAAGCCCCCGCTATTAGGGTCAGTCAAGAAGGCATCGTTAAGCCTATAACTTATTTCACCTAGAAGCTGAAGGGAGGAGGAAAAAAAAACGAATCTCCTGCTGGGATATTAAAACGGAAATTCGCTGAAGTTGAGATCGGCAACCAAATGAAAAACCTCTTTCTCTCTTCTTCTCAATTGGGAGTTGTTCGGTGATACCTCCAAACCATTTCTGCTAGTATAAATAGTTGCCGTAATACTATAAGAGTATCTAAGCTCCTTGTTTGTCTCGAAGGTAGAGGATGGGACTTGATGCTATTAGAGTCTGTGGTCTCTTTTCACTCGATTTCTCACCCTCGCGCGATTTATCGGTGGGGAATCGGTAGACTGCCTAATACCCAACACCTTCACCTATACCTACGTTGATTAAGATGTCTTCTGAAGTTAGCTTCGGCAAGAGGGTAATTGAATGTGGCGGCGACTAATTTGGTACCGCAATTCCATTCTGAGATACCAACGTTCTCATGGCTCGGGACGGATAAGCGCCATTATGCATAGTTTGAATGACGCCAGCCGTATACGAAGCCGTGGTAATACATAGAAAGAAGCTTTCAAATGATGGAAACAACATATAACACTTGATCCTAGAGGGTGTATCAGTATTTTCAACTTTATGTACAAAGCGGGTTAATTCCAAATCATCCGGTTCCTGCTAGCCGGGAACCTTGTTCACCCATCCTGATTTATTTCCCCCTTCATTTACCGACCGAACGTGAAGTCCTGACTTCTCTCATCGATGCGCTTTATGACGCATTATACCGAACAACTCCTGAAAACTGCAAAAGGGGGGCAGAATTTGGCTTGCCCCCATTGTTTTAACCATTCGTATCAGAAAAAAAAAACCTAAAGTTAAAATATACCACATACTAAGCATACGCAGCTAGTCGGCAGCACCTTGGCTACGAGTCTTTCTAGCAGTTCTACCGACAGGCGCAACTGAGTTCTTGTCCTTCCTAGGGCGACCAGGCTTACGAGGCGCTCCATTAGTAGCGGTACCATTAGTTTTCGGCTTTTTCTCGGGGGGCTCGGTGGTCTCAGTGTCAACGCTGTTAGCTTCGGCGTTATCCGCCGCCTCCGCTTTGCGCTTGTTGCTAGTGGCGACACCGCCGCTCTTAGTCGCAGCAGAAGCATCTGTCTTGGGTGTCTCATCCGTCGGCTTCTTAGGCTCCGAAGGTTTCTCGACGGCAGCATCTTCGTCAGGGGCCTCTTCAAGCGACGTTGGCTTGGGTGGCTCCACCGCCTCGTCCGGACCCGCAGGCGCGCTGGATTCGGCGCCGGATGCTGCGGTCTCTGTAGTGGCGGGTTGGGGCTCAGGAGCGGGAGCGGGAGCGGGAGTGGGATCAGATGGTTTCTCTGGCTCTAAAGCCGTGGTTTCGGACTCGCTCAACTTGTTGGCCGAATCTTCCTGAGCCTCAGCGGCTGGTGCTTCCTCGGGTGCAACAAGTGCGTCGGTAGTGGCCGGCGGTGCCGGGGCCGAGGGCACCATGGAGGCCTCAGCCGTGGCCTCGGGCTCTTTGGTGATAGGGGGAAGCCTGTCTGTCGTGTCGGCTGCCTTTTCGGCGGCTTTGGCGACGGGGTCTGGGACAAGTTGGTGTATTAGTGAGGTACTGTATTATACACTGTGTATTGCGACGTGGTCTCAAAGCATTGCGCAAGCCACAATTACGTCAAAGCTCGCCAATTGAACTTGCGCAAAGGTGCACAGCATGTAGGCGACACAGGCGATACAAGAGTGAAGGATGATATACCTTTCACGATGCTTTCGACCGTGTTCTCGGCCATATCGATGACGTAAGGGCAGCGAGCTCAAGCACGGATACAGTGCGATGAAATAAAAGCTACGAGGCAGCAATGGAGATGGGGGGTGGATTGGGAATGATGATGATTGGAAGATTTCGATGCGTGAGATGAGGCAAAAGCTAGGCCATGGGCGACAGTGTTGGCTGAGGTGGAAATGAAGTTGGGAGAAGGGAAAAAGGAAGAAAAGAAAAGAGAAGGAAGCGTCCGTGAGGTTGAAAAGGGAAGCACAAGAGGGCGAATCAGAATGCGAATCAGAATGCGCTCGCATCGAGCCCTGGGAGGAGGTTTACCTTAGCTAAGACACGCCTAGCACGCCTACCACGCCCACCTCCTATGTAGCTAGCTACATGGATGTTGTACCTCGATGTAGATGGCTATATCGTGGGTACCTTTACTCTTCTTCTACCTACGGTGTAGAGGCTGACCAACCACCATTTTCAACATTTCCACCTTCACGCGTTATATCAAGTAGATACCTAAGGCATAAATCATAATAACTACCTAGGTACCTATATAAATATACGCCGGGTACCTAACGACTTACTACTGCTCAAAAGCATATTAAGCGTCAATCAATAGTATCTTTGCAAGTCCCCAGCTCGTGCCAATTGCCTATGTACCCTCTACTCACTATGTACCACAACTTTATCCATCAGATCTGCATCGGACAATGTAAGAATTACTTGCAGGAGTAGCCGGGGTATTGACCCACAAAGGCTTTGACAGTACCTACATACAGCTAGGTACCCTTCTGAAGGTACCATTTGTGCTGACGGCATGGTACGGTAGTTGGCTAGTTGAAACAATGCCAGATGCGAACTCGGTCACCAACACTAACAGTCTGAAACAATCAGTGGGTAGGTGAGGTTAGGTTAGGTACTCAAAGTGTCATGCCAAGCAGTAAACAGCATGGCTCCAAGACAACGTTTCGAATTGCCACACAACAATAAATAAATAAAGAGTAACTAAACAAAATCAAGTATAAAAAGCTCCTATTTGGAGGTGGAGACCAACCTGCAGTGGACACGGACCCGCTGTTGGACGCCGTGATAATCCCTCTCAGCACCTAGAGTACATAGTAGGTTTCCGTCGTATCTCTTTTGATGAAGTTGTGCCTATGCGGTTGAATTATCTAAAGATGTTTAAAATGAGCAGCCAACTGATAAGTCCCCAAATCAAGGATATCTCAGTCTAAGGTTAGTACAAGGTCAGTACTTTACTTTATTTAGCCTACTGAAATCATACGATCTGATGGCCCGTCAGTAGGTACCTACATATGTATGTAGGTAATTATAAATATCTACAGTATCTTGTGAGGTATGGAAACGGGTGGACCCGAGGGCGCTTCCTAAGCCCTACCTATGTTCTAGAACCTACCCTATAGCAGAGTAGGTACGATGTCAGTGTACCCCCATCCCCCCATCCCCCCATCCGTCTCCGCTGGCCAGGGTTACAAGATACCTAGGTACACCAATGACGGTGGCAACTTGTGTCAAGCATGAGAGAAAAGGCATCTCTCTCGTATTCTAGAACGGTAAGGCTTAGGGGATTGGTCCGACGTGTTTCTATATACAAAATTCTATGCTCTAGATAGGTTTCAGATTCGCATGCATGTCACCGTCGTTTGATGCGAAATTAAGTGTTTCGCACACTTGTCATCTATCTCTCCCAAGCCGTTCCTCATCGTCACCTACTAACTCGTAGGCTGGCAAGAAACCACCACCTTTCTCGTCCTTCTTTAAATTAGGATTTGGCTGAGTATCTTCCGTACCGCCTAAACTTGTATAGCCCTGTATTTATCATGTTAACGCGCGCTCTACACGCTCGTCGCAGCCCCGTGTGCCGAGGGATCAACTCACCTGATCATACAACGGGCAGTAGGGGATTCCCAAGTGCCGGATGAACTGGGCCTTGTTAGCAATGGTTTCTCACTTATTACGACCGTTGTTACGCGATCGAAACTGGAACCCTTTACGCACCGCCCAAATTTCCGCTGTTTGTGCTGGTCAGCTCACGCCGTTGAACATCCCGGGATTGACGACCGAAATTTAGAAGACGATATGATAGAAATTGTATCACGTACCATAGTGCCAATCGATCACAGGGTGTACCCGCATGAAATCCGGCCAACCTCCATCCGTAGGATCAAAATGCGTCAACTTCTCGCCGTGCGGGTCAGTCCTCCGTGTCCCTACGAATATAGCTTTGATGTCTGGGTGGTCGGCTAGGTATGCCTCTAACCCATCCTTCATCTTCAACTCATAACGCGTGACGTCTAATTGGTATTCGGCGGAAGACGTGACCACGAAATCGTCTATTTCGGAGAACGGGTGCGGGGATACGATATATACGGCCTGGAATTTCTCGGGGAAACGCGTAGAATCCGAGGATCCATTCGGAGTTTTGCATTTTTGGTTCTTGTTCGGTGGAGGCAAGCGATGCGCAAGACACGCAAGGATTATGATCAGAAGTACGAGACCTTGAAAGAAGGAATTAGTGTCTGTACCGAAGAATCACGAGAGAGAAAGCAGTCATTTTCGCATACAGTCTTTCCCGCCATTATACGATATGGATATTTCTTGAAGCCTGCACGTTATGGCATCAGTGAGCTATAGAGACCTACGAAGGTGGGCGACTGTAGGCAGTGGTGTTTGAGACGTACTCATAGCGCTGGAGAGCCTCATCCACTACTCCAATCGCCTCACGCACTCGCGCTTGTAGAGTTCGGAGTAGACTTGTCCCGGGATCCTCAGCTAGAAAGCTGTCAACCTTCCTCCTAATTTCAAGACATATATCGTATAGGGGGCGGGGAGATGAGCTGGCCGACTCTATCTTGGCGGGGTAGCCGTTGAGAGTCGGAGTGGTTTGGTAAGTAGTATAGGTAGACCGGTCGCTAGGATCTTCTGTCATGATGAATGCGATAAAATACCAAGTGCTGCGTAGAACCGTTCCACTGCGCCGAAAGCCAGAGCCTCGTAGTCTGGTCTCGGTCGCGGATAATAGGTATCTTTAGAAGCCCGCCGGCTTGAGTCTCCTCTGGGGGAGAGCTGTACCTAGGCAAGTATGCTAAATGGCGGGGTACTTTAACGATGCTGTGCCTAGACCCAGACCAGAAATAAGCGCGCAACCTCGACAACAACTAATACGCAAAGCAGAACGTTCGTTTGAGCAGCAGCTACAGATAATACAGAGAAGATTTAAGTTTCGGGTCGGGTATATACCTATATATCAGAAATCATCCAGGTAAGATCATGTAAGACGAATTGGTGGCTTTGTGAATTTACACCGACTGCGGCCGTGGCTGCAGCTGTGGCGGTTGATGTGGCGGTTGATGTGGCAAAGTTAAATGAAAACAACAGTGCGGAAGACAGTATCAAATGCTGTCACCCACGGTAGTTGCACACCAATACACTATCAATATCAGCCACATTACAGCAACAATCCAACACGAGGCATCAAATTGTGCCGATTCCCGAGTATTTAGCGCCAAGGGAGCCCAGAATGATAGCCAAGAGGGCCAAGCGGATTGTCGTCGCCTGGGCCAGGTTAGGTCACGTGGACCATAGTGTATGCCTAGCACGTGTTGTGTAGTGTAACGCCTTGAGCCTTGTGGACAGCGGCTCAAAGCCGAGAAGGCCAAGATAATCGGACCCAACCAGAAACCAGCCCCAAGGTAAGGACAAGCCTCTATCACACCTGGTATCGTTCATGTCCGATGTAACCCGCGTAATATTCAACGATACGGACGTCATAACATGTGGGTTTCTAGAAGATAGGATCTTGGCATTACAATCGCCAAGGGAGTGGTCCTTCTTGGAATGCTTGTAAACTCTCGGGGCCAAGACTCTGATATGTCTGGTTGGTGGCTCAATATGACACGACTCGCAGACGAAACCAAAGAAGTTGTGGGTGATTACCAGAGCAGTACCAGAGCCTCAATCGCACCGCCCGCATTTGACTTTCTTCGGATGGTACGCTAAGAGACTGTCGAGAGATGCCCACCCAATGAGAAAATCCTGATGGATCTCGGCTTCTGTCCGGGTTTCTGGGTACGGGACCGATTTTGCCGTCTTCACACCACAAGACTTCGCGAATCCGCCGGATCATGATAACGGCATTCTTGGTACTCTTGGCGATAGTATTGGGAGCAAGCATCGGGCGCTGCATCGTGGCTCAGAGATTTAGTCGATTGGGTACATATACGATAGGTTTCCCCTCTTCTCAGAAATCAAGAAAATATATCTCTAGGAAAGCTATAGAAAGTTTACTCTACGTTTTTTTTTTTTTTTGTGATCGGGGACTACCTACCTAGATAGTCTTTGTGTGGATATAGAAACAAACAAAGGCTCGGCTCAATCGATATCCCGACACTCTTCATGAAGACCTTTCACCTGCTTCCTATGTTGATTTCCGGAGCTACTGCTCATCCATAATGGCTGTACAATTCGAGCGACACCCCTTCCTTCTATCAGTTGAGGATGTTGCCAAACAGCTAGACTCAGATCTCGAGAGGGGTCTTTCCTCTGCTCAGGTAACCCAATTACAGCAGAAATATCCCTCCAATGAGTTAGATGTTGGCGGCGCCATACCATGGTACAAGATCTTCATCAAGCAGCTACTAAATGCTATGATCTTGGTAAGGCATCATCTACACAATAAGTCGTCTTATACCCCTAACCATTAGTTAGGTTCTGTTCTTTGCCTTGGCACTAAGCTTCGCTGTTGGCGATTATGTTGAAGGTGGCGTTCTTGCAGCCGTCATTGTCTTAAACGTATCTATAGGATTCTTTCAGGAGTATGGTGCCGAGAAAAAGATGGATGCTCTTCGAGCTCTGTCATCTCCCTCAGCAATGGTTCTACGCGATGGACGGACCGAAGTTATAGCAAAGTACGTCCTCAACCTCTCCACTCTCGACTCGGCAATAATCCCATACTAATTGTCTGGTAGCGCTGAAGTTGTCCCTGGAGATATTGTCATCCTGAAGATGGGCGATACAATCCCCGCCGATGTTCGACTTTTCGAAGCTATGAACTTGGCAGCCGACGAACAGTCTCTTACTGGAGAGTCATTGCCTGTCGAGAAGACCGTGGAGTCACTTAAGGATATGGAACTTGGAATAGGTGACAGGATTAACATTGCATATGGCACGACTACCGTCCAGAAGGGGCGTGGCCGTGGTATCGTCATTTCTACTGGTATGGAAACGGAAGTTGGGAAAATTGCTGCTGTAAGTGATAACCAGATCTTGCATCCAATCCTAACACCAGCATATTCCCGTGTTACAAAAAGATTTCTAGTTACCTAACTTCCTAACTCGTAAACTAATCCTGTGTTATTAGTCGACTGCGAAGAAGCATCGGAAGGCCGGTCGCTCCATGAACTACAAGAAGTATGGAAAGAGGCAACCTGTTATCGGTCTTAGCAAGCGCATCTACGATTTTGTAGGCGGATTCCTCGGCTTGACCGAGGGAACCCCTCTGCAAATCAAGCTAGCGAAATTGGCCTATATCCTCTTCGGTTGCGCCCTCGTTCTGGCGCTTATCGTTTTCGGTGTTAACAAGTTCGGTGGCTCACAAGAGATTGTAATTTATGCCATTAGCACCGGTATTGCCATCATCCCAGAGTCTCTCGTCGCGTAAGTGAATGACAAATGCCCATTCCCATACAGGCTGAAGCCACTAACCTGCTCGTAGTGTCTTAACTATCACCATGGTTGTTGCAACTACAGTGATGAGGAAGGCCAACGTAGTCGTTCGGGATCTCTCTGCTCTCGAAGCCCTTGGCGGCGTAACAAATATCTGTTCTGACAAGACCGGTACTCTGACTCAAGGAGCTATGATCGTCCGGAAAGTATGGGTGCCGTCGAAGACTATATACACGGTCCAAGACTCAAAGCATCCTAGTAATCCCAGGGAGGGGCGGGTAACTGTTACCGAAGATAAGGATGCCAATACAGAGCCTCAAGAGAAGCGAGATTTTGACCAAGAACGAAGCGCCGCTACCCTTAAATTCGACGTCCCCGAAGAGAAGCTCAATCCGCAGAAAGAAGACCCAAAAAAAGAGAAACTCGCAACAATGAATCCAGAGTTAGAGGCTTTCCTACTGTCCGCCGCTCTCTGTAATCTCGCGACAGTTAGACATGAGCCCGAACCTCAAGATGATCGACCCGAATGGCAAGTCACAGGCGAGCCAACAGAAATCGCCTTGCAGGTGTTTGCGCACAGGCTTGATTCAGGCAAGAAAGCTACCGAGGCCAAAGGCTGGAAACAAGTCGCTGAGTTCCCCTTTGATAGCAGCATCAAGCGCATGACAGTTGTGTACAACGGGCCTGGCCTTGACCATAGCATGGTCTTCACAAAAGGTGCTGTGGAGCGTATTATCGACCTATGCACTACAGTGGGCGCTGGTGATCGTCAGGAACCAATGACCGACGAGTACAAGGAAGAAATTCTCAAGCAAATGGATGCTTTCGCAAGCCAAGGCCAGCGAGTTCTTGCCGTTGCATCGCGAGCTTGGGAGGGCATGTATAGCGAGAAAACGAGCGCGGAAAATATTGAGGGCGATAATGCTTTACGTCAACGCGTGGAATCTGGCCTTACACTCTTAGGCCTAGCTGGTATCTACGATCCTCCACGTAGGGAGACTACACCTGCCATCGCCGAATGCTCTACTGCAGGAATTAGAGTACATATGTTGACTGGTGACCACCCGGCCACTGCTGAAGCAATTGCTAAAGAAGTCGGCATTATCCCACGCAACCCCAGTGTCCTGAGGGATGATATTGCTAAATCTCTCGTGTACAAGGCGAGTGAATTCGACAAATTAACTGATGCGGAGATTGATGCATTGCCCGAGCTGCCTCTAGTTCTAGCTCGGTGCGCACCCGACACAAAAACACGCATGATTGAAGCTCTGCGTCGCCGCGGCGCGTTCATGGCTATGACGGGTGATGGGGTGAATGATGCCCCTTCACTATCTCGTGCTGACGTAGGCATTGCTATGGGATCCGGTTCGGATGTCGCCAAGTCTGCCTCGAAGATCGTATTGACTGATGACAAATTCAACTCCATCGTTGCAGCCATTCGAGAGGGCCGCCGCATGTTCGACAACATTCAAAAATTCATCCTGCATCTGCTGACATCTAATGTGGGTGAGGTTATCCTATTAATCGCGGGTCTTGGATTCCAGGACGAGGCAGGTTACTCAGTGTTCCCAATCTCACCACTCCAGATTTTATGGATCAATCTAGTAACATCTAGTTTCCCTGCATTTGGCCTTGGGCGAGAGGCTGCGTCTCGTGAGGTCATGCGTAAACCGCCACATGATAAGAAAAGCGGTGTTTTTACGAAGCAAGTCCTGGTTGATATGGTTGTATATGGCATACTGATGGGCAGTTTGACGCTCGCGACGTTCATCATTATCGTCTATGGTGCCAATAACGGCCAGCTCGGAGAAAACTGCAACAAAGAATGGGGGCCAACTTGCGGGCCGGTATTCCGCGCCCGTGCGGCTGTCTTCGCAGAGCTCACGTGGCTTATCCTCTTCAGTGCCTGGGAGTTCAAGGACATTCGACGCTCCATGTTTCGACTGAACCCTGACAGCACTAGCCGCTTCCCATTATTCAAAGACTTGTATGAGAACAAGTTTCTGTTCTGGGCTGTTACTATCGGCGCAATAAGCGTTTTCCCCGTCGTGTACATCCCAGTGCTCAACACAAGAGTCTTTAAGCACACGAACATTAGCTGGGAATGGGCTCTAGCAATCGGGTCTCTGATCCTTTTCATAGCCGGCATGGAGCTTTGGAAGATTACGAAGCGCACCTTCAGACTTCTCGAGGATGGCGCCGTAGTCCGCGGGGCATTTTCTCAGGGTGAGGAACACGGTCGTAGATTCCATCACACATTTAGCATGGGTAGTCTCAAGAGCTGGAGAAGTATTGGGAGGAAAGAGACGCAGGAAACAACTCATACGACTCATACGCCTGACGCAGAAAAGTGAGGTAACTCAGTACAGGCTCATCAAGAAGGAAAGGAAAAAAGAGAGAGGAAAAGAGAAAGGGGACTGTGGTCTTGGTGGCAAGTAGACGAGATACCCAAGTTGAAGTTTCGATACTATTTACTGTTATTGGTGGAAGGGCGGCAACTCGGGTGTATCATGGCTATTGAAAACTTATATACCAAGCACATGTAATCAGATACATGATTTACGCTCCTTCGCATAGGGGCATTAAGTACACAGATACGAATAATGAAGATTTCCATATGAATACCCTGTCTGTCTACCTTGGTCCTTAAGTGCAAGAAGCCGAGTTGGGCATGTACCTAGGTACCTAGACAATAGGGGGAGATGTCACCCCTACAAACCCTTCGCCCCACACAGTACCTAGGTACCCAATGCTGTCACGTTAAGACCGTGTCCATTTCGAATCTCCCCTCGAGATAGCGTGGCCATCTTCCCTATCACCAACTTTAATACGCTCCTTCAACACGACAACACTCCCAGTTCGTTTCGAGCAACATCGTTCTGGTTTCTAATTGTCCTTTTTAATAATTAGCACGACCTAATAATCGCAATGGCCCCGACAAGGCCTACCGCCTCCGTCGACAAGTACTCGGTCATCCTACCGACCTATAACGAGCGACGCAATCTGCCCATCGTCACCTGGTTGCTCAATCGCACCTTTTCAGAGAAGTATGTTTATTGACATACCTATTGCTGTATATGTTCCACGCAAGGAGCTTTGCTGATCTTAGCCTTCTCTCTGCAGCAACCTGGAGTGGGAACTCGTAATCGTCGACGACGGCTCACCCGATGGAACACAGGTGGTCGCACAACAACTAGTGAAGGCATACGCCCCGCACGTGGTGCTAAAGACACGATCAGGGAAGTTAGGATTGGGCACGGCATACGTGCACGGCTTACAATTTGTGACGGGCAATTTCGTCGTCATCATGGACGCCGACTTCAGCCACCACCCCAAGTTCATTCCACAGATGATTGCGCGCCAGAAGGAAGGAAACTACGATATCGTTACTGGCACGCGGTATGCTGGCGATGGCGGTGTCTACGGCTGGGACCTCAAGCGCAAGTTCGTCAGCCGTGGTGCCAACCTCTTCGCCGACACCGTCCTTCGCCCCGGTGTCAGTGACCTCACCGGAAGCTTCCGACTCTACAAGAAGGCTGTCCTCCAGAAGGTCATCGAAAGCACCGAGAGCAAGGGCTACACCTTCCAGATGGAGATGATGGTGCGTGCCAAGGCCATGGGCTGCACCGTGGCAGAGGTCCCTATCAGCTTCGTCGATCGTCTATACGGCGAGTCAAAACTGGGCGGCGACGAGATTGTTGAGTACGCAAAGGGAGTATTGGGCCTATGGTTGAAGGTATAGACGGTGTGGAACTAGTCACAAATGTTTTACGTCGGATTTGCATCAAGGGAAATAAAAAGGTCGATATCAAGGTCGATCCGGCGTTGTGGGCGATTGTGTACGTATAGCTTAATGCATTTATAGTATAGTTATGCCTAATGGCGCTGCTCTTTATACCAATTTTACACATTCCGTCTATTTAAACGCGCTGCAAAAGGGTAATAACTCAACAAACTCCGAAATATTCCAACGATTGCTTAACAATCTTGACAGGCTCACATATTTCGTCCTCCGGTGACCATGATCGTCTGGCCTGTTACATAAGAAAATAGTGGACTAGCCACCGCTAGGATCGCAGCGGCCGCTTCGGATGGCTGACCCGGCCTCCGAAGAGGAATGTCGGCATGCAGCTGCTCGGGGGAAGCCTTTGTTCCCTGCGGGATGCCGACCTTGATGTGCTCACCCTTCGGACCGAGGATAAAAGCCCCCTTCTCCTTGGCCTGGGTAAGACGAGTCTCGATATGACCGAACGCGACGGCGTTGGCACGAACACCGAAACTCGGTCCCCATTCCTTAGCAATTGTCTTCGTCATGCCTGCCACTCCTGCCTTCGCCATCGCGTAGTTAATCTGCCCGGCGTTGCCGTGCATGCCGCTTGTCGAGCTGATATTGATGATGCAGCGAGGCTCGCCGTCTTTGACACGAAAGTAAGGGGCCGCAGCCCGGATCAGTCGGAACGGTGCCGTAGTATGCAAGTTCACGATCGTGTCCCACTGGTCGTCCGTCATCTTGTGGATCACGCCGTCCCACGTATATCCAGCGTTGTTCACGAGGATATGTATCTTGCCGCCTCCGAAATCTGCCGCCTTTTTAACTAGAGAGGCATGGTACGCCGTGTCTAGTACATCCCCCGGGACCGCGAGGGCGCGGCCGGAAGTGCTGTTGATGCTATCTGCGACGGCTTTTGCTTTTGCTGTTGAACATGTAAGTGAAATTCCACAAGGCGGGACAATGTGAGGAAGCGAGATCGCCCACCGTATGTCACCCGCTGGGATACGGAGGTAGGTATGCCTGTGGGGGTAGTTCCGAACGAGATGGAGAATCTTACCGGCGTCAATATCTGAAATAATGACTTTCGCGCCCTCGTTCGCGAAGAGCTTGGCAGTTTCTGCGCCAATTCCTTGGCCACTGCCTGTGATGATGGCTGTCTGACCTGCGAGCATACCCTTAGGGTAGTTCAGCTGAGCCGCAAGCTGAGACAGGCGCTCCGACATATCGAATGAATAAAGATAATTGCAATAATTTGCTAAATGTATAGGTACTTGTCTTTAGTTGTATGAGTAAGTACAGGAGTACATCAAAGTATCAAATCACCAAGATTTCATTGCTCAAATTACGTTCCTAAGCCTAGGTAGACCTGATGATTACCAACTTCAAGTTAGCCTTTAGTTGTGCTACATATATTGTTCTATGAGTGTATAGGACAATAGCCACGTAGTTAAACTACCCAAGATTCGTAGCTTACTGTATAGGAACGACGGTACCTTACCCCGGACCTTCAACTAACCGCCCCGTGCCGAGGTTGAGGTTCCCCGCCAGTGCCACCTCTTACCAATATGGTTAGCTCTACACTATCATCAATATGGAACTATTACATATACACAGTACACTTTCTGGTTTCCTCCCCAATACATCACACTTTTACTGCTAAAAACCTTTACACTCCAGACAACTCCTAGTCTCCTATCAATATTATATCTTCGCAATTGACTTTCCTAGTTAAATTTTCGAATCTATTGATACAATAAACACAAAAAAAGATCGCTATTTCCTATAAATATCTTTACAATGTAGAATCAAAATGCTATATAAATTCCCGAAAGGAGAGGTTAAGTCCCTAGAGTAGAATCTCTTTCATCCTCAAGTCGTTACGCTGTAGCGGTTATGGAGACGCCGTGTGTGTCCCCGTATCCTGGGACCATGAACGGTTCATTCCAACTAACCGCGCCATTCTCTGGGTAGGCGAAATGCCCCTCGTCAGTTGATCGACTTTTAAACCATCCCAGATCGTCCTTATTGATACCGATCACCTCCGGAAGCTTTTGATCCAGCAGCTCCGTGAAAGCACCACGATATACCTCTGGGGTCGAATCCCTCGCAAAGATGACTAGGCGTTCAAGAATGCCCGCCCATTTCCAGATGTGCTCGGCATCTAATGTCCCCTGCATCAACCTAAACTCTAGTGTTTGTAGTTGATGCTCGTCCCCTGGTTCCTCGGATAGCTTCTCCCCGCTGACTCGCCAACGGACGCAACCTTCACCGTATATTGTTGTAACCATGGCCTGATCGAGCTGGTTTATGCTATCGTACGCCCAGATATGGCGTAGGAACTCCTGTAGTCTTCTACGGTCACCCAAGTCGGGAAGATATTGCTCCATCTGTCTTTCGTAATGTATTCTTTTCGGCCCCCATGCTCTAGCTCCTATATACTGACAAGACTCGTCCCGACCATAAATAAGCCTAGCCAGATTACTATACCTGGCCAATGGTTGGCACCATATTGATTTTTGACGGTCTTTCCGATGTAACCTGAAGATAGACGGTTCTACTAAATGCCATAGAGTTGCGAATTTTTTCAGGTGTAGCAGTGTCCATCCAGCTTGCTGGCCTACATGAATGTGCACCCCATTTTCAATTTTAGCCATCGGCTTATGAATCCTCATCGCATCCCGAATTGCCGCACAAGCCATTTTTAATGTTGGATAGGTCTGCGGGTTGTCATAATCTTGAACTGAAGAGACGACCTCAGCACCAAACCATTGGTATAGATGTGGTGGGAACCCGAATGGTTCATCGGTTTCTGGGTCAACGGGTAGGCTACCAGGCGGTATCACATAGTCTTCGTCGGTTGGCCATACATTTGTGATAGAAATGTCGTCAGTACATGACCATCTCGTATACCGTGGTTTAACCTGTAACCCGGGAGGTAGGTTAGGGTCTGGATCACCCACTGCGGAGTAGTGCATCTTCTTTTCATTCTCGATATACTCGATGACCCTCTCATACCATAACGTAAGAATTCTCATTCGACCCCCATCAGGAACGTCGCCATCAACCATTAAAATGATTCCGTCTCGGACGTCCCATATAGTCGATTGCCTAGTCATGTATGGTTCTAGATTATTGTCGCGGTGATATTGTATGAATTGTTCGAGTAGAGCATTTACCCCTTCAGCAACATTATCATCATCCGGTTCCAACAAGCTGTGTTAAATGTAGTAAGTATTCTAGGCTTCGTTTCAAAGACGTGGAAGTTATCTCGATATTTATTCAACGAGGTACTAGTAGTTCTTTCGCATACGAGATACTGAGACCGGGGCTCACTCACTTCCATTGCCAGTTCCCCTTCCAACTTGAAACAATGTCGTTTTTATTGCTGTTGCCGTATTCCAGGCTATTCCACCATTGGAAGTCCCGATCCCCATCCCTTTCGTAGCCGGCCGCAAAACCCCCTATATAGATGATATTTAGTACTAAAGAGGTACCAACCGAAAGAAGAAAAGGGGAGGGGCCACGAGGACGAATACAAGAACAATACAGTAATCAACCTCCTACAAGCTTGTACCAGAGCTAAATGGAACTTATAACAAGCACTTATATGAAGACTAGAGTAAAGTAGCTCAAAATGAAAACAAATAAAAATTATAATGAAGATAAATAACGACGACAGAAAAACAATGGGGGAAGAAAATTGCTCACAAGTTGGCTCGTTGGTCTTATGAGCACTCACCCCTTTAGCAGTAAGCAGGTCGATAATTTTATTTCTACAAGTATACTTAAAAGCGAGGCCTTGTGGGCTTTTGGTAATAAGGTGCTCTGACAACCAACGTGCGTCTTCTGGGTGCGGATCTGGAGTTTCTTCGTCAATCTTCGAAACAGCGATGAATAACTCAAACTCGAACCCCACTGTTGTTGCACTTCCGCCATCTCTTAGGGGAGGATCATCAGGCTCTATTTCGGGTTCGGGCTCTGGGTTGCCCTCTGACTCATCGCTGTCGTTATCGCTATCGTCAATATCATCACCACTGCTATCGCCGGCATCACCGTAAATGCTATCGCCGGCATCACCGTAAATGCTATCGTCAATATCACCACCACTGCTATCGCCGGCATCACCACAAATGCTATCGCCAGCATCACCACAAATGCTATCGCCGGCATCACCACAAATGCTATCGCCAGCATCACCACAAATGCTGTCGTCGGCATCGCCATCGCCGCCGTCGTCAGCGTCCTTATCCTCGTCCATTTCATCGAGACAACTCGTTTCGCTCCCCCTTGATGCGGTATCTGCTTGTGCTTTGTAAGATAATTCCGAAAGCCCCGACAGTGCCCAGAGCTCAAGGTCGTCCATCGGATCACCCGGGCCCGGTGGAATATCGCGAAAACGTATACGGGGGGCTGTCCTCTTCCATGAAACCCCTGATCTATTGTATATCCTTCTAGAAGACATGTGTATATCTCCCTTCTCCACAGAACTATGCTTGTGGTTAATGATTAATCCCAGAGAAGTAAACAATGCTATTCCTAAATTGAAGGCAATGGTGATACTTTATAACTGTGATATATAGCTTATACGTTTAGGAGGCATTTCTCTCGAATCCCAATAAACATTACTCAATGAAGCTGCACGTTTTACTAGTGCTTTAACTTGTTTACAGTATTGACCGCTTCCGGAGGTTATCCCCTATGCGAGAATTGTAAAAAGCCCTTTATTCTTGATTAAGTATATATGGCTTTTCAAAGAGAGCTCAGTTTTACATCTTGTTGGAATAAAGAGCGTTACGATAATGAATATAACCCATTTCTAATTTCAATGCCCGAACCCCTTTGTCTTACAAAAGAATGTGATGTGTAGATGAGGGCTTTTCACTCAATGATGATGGTCATAATGACCTCCTATTTGGCTAGTTAATAAATCATCTACATGTTAAAATTATCTACACCATAGGGATAGGGTAATTCAGTGTAAATATTGATACAGCCTTTTGTTTACAGGTAGGCACTAAGTGTGGCCAGGTATCTCTATATTAGGTATTTAACATACCTGTTAGTTAGGTATATGACCTATTTGAATAAACGCTATCGGGATGCAAAGGTGTGGCAGCTGTATGGCGTGTGGCGCATGCGATCTATTGTGGTTACTACTAACCTACATAACTATATTACACTACTAGTAGACATACCTAGGTACATAGGTACATGCCTTAGGCTTCCACATCACACCCGTCAGTTAGGTAGGTACGTACCTGTACTTAAGTAGTGATAGCAAAAACAAGGATCTCTTGAGTGGTCAGTGTAGAATTAGTATGTAGGAGGGTAAGTTCTGGGGGTCAGACCAGGGGTCTGACCCTCCTTCCTAATGTACAATCCCCCCCCCCCACCTGC